>JAOWBP010011105.1:0-24887 GCA_028571105.1 Tragopan temminckii | reverse complement strand
TGCATCAGTCTGGTTTGATGGAAGTGGTTGCAATTCCCAGTGAGTTCTCAAGGTGTTTGTCAGAGATCTGTGGTGAAATGTTGCTCTTTCTGTACTTCACCCTTTGAAAACAGTTGCTCACAAATATACGTACTGCCAGAAAGTGGTGACATGGGTAAGATGTGATTGTGAAGCAAGGGATATTTTTTAAATGGTGATTTCTTTTTTTTGCAATCTTGAAACCTGTCCTTAAATTCCTGTATCAATTCAGAAAGTAAGGCTGAATGTTTGTCGCTGTGCACAAGACTGTGTTTAGCCAACGTATCAAAATGCACAAAATTATTTGCCATAACTTGAGTTAGCACTGAGCTGCACCCTGCCCATGCCCTGGTTTCAACTGAGACATGGTTGGTTTGCTTTGGTTTGGTTGATGCTGTGTGATGAGTGGATAGCCAGGGCTGGGCTGGAACTCATACATTGGGTAGGGCTATCCCACAGCAGGCCTGTCCTAAATTCAGAGTAACTTCTACTATCTCTGCTTTCAAGTTATTCTTTAGTGAAATCCCAATGCTCACCAAGCTTTTCCTTGATGGTTCTTGGCTCTGTTTTCCTTCATTTCCATCCTACCGGTCACTGTTTGCAGATCTCTGGATGAAATCTACAGAGTAAATTTGGCCTTAGGTTATAATTCACTGCAACTGTTGGGGAGCCAGGAGAAAACACACCAAGCAAAGGAAAGTAGTCGGTTGGCCAGAAAGCTCTGTTGTAGGATGGTGAGATAGAGGGGAGGCCCTAGGTGGAGATGGGAGGTTGAGGTTGGAGAGAATGCTTTGCAGTCCGTGTACACAAATAATCTTTGCTGCTGGCAATAAATAAATGCATTTTGTAGTGATGGGGAGACTGTGAAGAATCTTTTCCATTGCAAATGTTGCAATTGTATCAAATGTAATGCAGAAATGAGCGTCTGCAAGTAGTTGGCCAATGAAATGGCTTTGATTTCAGAGCGGGGAGTCTCCTGAGATCCTATCTCCCTCCATGTCAAGGACAGAGTCTGATATATTTCCTGTGCATAGAGAATAAAACAAACAGCCGAAAATCCTGACTGGGCAGGATTTCAGAGAAATGCTGCTCTGATTCAGCAGTGGCTGTTTCAGTGCGTTTCTTTATGTATTTAACATCTGCTCCTGAGCTTAGCTGATTATTTGTGTATAGGAGTTCATTTTAATAGACAAGAAGGAAATCAAGCAAGCAACCAAACAAACAAGAAGAATGCCCTTAAAGATGTTTATTCTATTTTTATGTGCTATCTATGAAATGCAAGCATAGATGCAGAGATTAAAGCCCCGACTGACAGCTTCTATTCATGGACGTCAGAGACAGAAAGTTCTGCAAACCAGTGCTGAGCCATGCCGGCAATGCACTGTCAGTCTGCAGCAACAGGTCTAGGCTGACGATGCATCACCCTGTCATCGCGCGGTCTGTAATCAGAGCAAAGGTGGGAAGTGCAGGTTAGGACCAAGCTTTATCATCAGAGATGTGTGGCTTTAGGTGGAAGATAAACATCAGGCCAAGTGCAGAGCAGAGGAGGTGGAGAAAGCTGCTCCTGGAGAAAGCTGTTCACCTGGCACAAGCCAATGCAATCTGCTCCATTGTCTTACAAATTAATTTCCCCTTCACATCACAAATTTTTATCTAATTTTTTTTTTTTTTTAAATCACACTTGCTATTATTTTTAAAGCAATTAAAACACAGAAACAAGACCCAAGGAAACACCCACTGCATTCCTGGGCTGCTCCGTCTGTGCTCCCTGCATTCCACCCCAGGCGCAGAGGTGGGAGGCAGCCATGTGCCAATACCACCACACTGCATTCCCACAGGGGAGCAAACCATGGATGAAGTAGGATGATACAACCCAATCGCTTCCAATGAATACAAGGTCTGGAAAGAAGTCCCCCGGGGCCTTTATCCAAGCGCTGCTTCAACGGGGGTGCACAAAATGCCTTCCGCTAACCAGGATAAACCTATCTTAAAAATTTAAAAAAAAAAAAAGCCAATTAACATCGCAGCCTCCGCACCCAGATTCCTGCCTGTTGGCATCGCTGTACCTTGGATGCCATGTGTCTTTGCAGTTGGATTCCTGAGGCTTAACACCTTAATTCCTGAAATGAGCCCCAGTCCTAATTCCCGATTTTAGGAAAACAACATTCCTCCCATTGAATGAAAACATTTGTACACAGTTCATAAACCATCTTCCTGAGGGGTGGGAGGAAAGGGGGCTGGAAAAGGAAAGCCTGCGAATGCATGGCAGCGCAGCATAGAAGTGCATTGTCTGTGTGGCTCTGACACTGCTGGCTATAGGAGCCAGCTGCTGTTTGGGTAAGTGCTCTGTTCAAATATCCAAATCCCCCGCCGGACAGGGCAAAGACCAAAACACTACACAAATACCAATAAACACGTTGCGTAGAAGGTCTTTCATTTCTCTCCACCATTAACAGGTCCAGATTCAGATCCAGCACCGCATTCCCCTCTGCATCACCATCAATTATTTATTTCAGGTATTTACCCTGCTTTAATGTACTGTGGGATTATTCACAGCATGGAGATCACAGCACATCTCTCTTGTCTACTCATACCCAATGCACAGCGCAGCATGTATTGTTCTCAGCATGGGGATGGACAGGGCTTGCTGCCCTGTGGTTTGGATGATGGCCTTTTTGTGGAGCTTCTGGGTGCAATAGCTCTGAAAACTGATGCAATCTATTTGCTGACTTGTGAAATGGCTGTAGAAGATGAAATGCAATTGGAGAGGAAAAGAAAAAGGGAAAAACAACCCAAATGAAATACATGGGCAGCTAATTTTGTACCAATTCTCATCCCAAATGTCAGGGGAAACTTACATCTTAGAAGTCCTGCTACCTGAAATGGCAGAATATAATGTGTGGTGGCTCAGCCTCGCATGCAGTGCGCTGAGGGCTGCCATCATCACTGCGCTGTTTCTTTTTGTGTTCAATTTATTCACTGGAGAAGAGGAGAAGATCCTCTTCAGAATTCTGATGGGAAAGCACATCATGCCTAGTGCAAGCCAAAGAAATCAGGAGTTGTCATTTCTCCCTGGCCTGGGTGACCACTGGTTGTGCAGAACACAGCTGGAATCTGGCTGGGGAAGGGGCACAAAGCCCTTTTCTGGTGGCTCAGAAAAACACAGGAATGGATTCATCCACCTGAGCTGGAAGCCTGGTTGCCATCAGCTCTGAGATCAGCTGTGAGCAGTCTGTCGTGACGTGTTCATTTTGAAGAAAGACAAGAAGAAATGTTGGCACTAATTAACTGGAAAGGTGGCAGCAACTCCAACACACGCTGTCTGTACCGCAGGGTTCGGTCTGTTTTTAAAGGATTTGCTCAAACAGAAATTCTTGGGTGAAGTCCCCCAGCCTGCATAAGGCAGGGGGTTTGCTTAGGAGGGCTTGGGCAGTTCCTGCTGCCTCAAAATCTCTATTCTAGGTAAGATAGGTGAGATAATGCTGTGACTTGCATAGAGCTCAGGGCTTGTGCCTGGCAGCTCCTAGCATGCTCAGCATCCTGCTGAGAGCATCGCCATCCTGTCCCATCCAACAGCCCCATCCCCATCGGCTGTGTGCAAGCAGAGGACACAAAGTGAGCTCCAGTGGGCTCAAAGATATATATATACTTATTATTACTTTTCCAGTGTCTATTGCTTGTCAAATTGCAGAATCCAGTCAATACAGTGAAATTACAGTCCTGGGGAAAAAAAATAAAAGAGAGAAAAATTTGATTCTGAATTGGAGGGATTAATGGTCAAAAGAATGTTCTTCTGGGAGTAATCTAAGTGTTATATTTACATTTGGCTTGGAATTATTTGCAGTGAGGAATTTCAAATGCAAATATTTTAAAAGCGTAACATGTAGAGAGACACTGTGGGCACTTCTGTTTTCTCTAAAAAAAAAAGAAAAAAAAGAAGAAAAAAAATGGTTTTCTTGACTGTTTTTTATTGGAATCTTAATGAGACCATAATTACAGCAGGAAAAAAAAAAAAAGGAAAAAAATGCAGCTCTTAAAGGTTTGCAGTTACTGTACATACGGGCCTTGGATTTAAGAAAAAAAAAAATTTTAAACTATTTATTTTCCAAAGTGGTGCAAGGGAGGGAAAAAAAATGACTTAGCTAAGTAAGTCTTGTCCATTTATGTGCTTAGTCTGTATTTTCTTTTTCTAAAAAAATATATATGAATAAATGTTGAAAGTAGGCAAGTTCTGCTTGCCTTGGCTCTCCCCTTTATCTCGTTTCATTGTGTCATGGTTACAAGGGCTGCTCTGGGAGCACGCTGCTCTGGTTCCTGGTTGTCGCTGCTACTTGGTGCCATGTGGACCAAATGCTCTGCATCGTGTAGATCCTTGAAGACCACCTCCCCTCTGTGTTCTCCTCCATTCCTTAACCTCATCCACAGCTCCTTTCCTTCACGGGTTGGTCGCAATTTGAAGTTGCTTCTCATCAGCAGGATTTGGTGTCTGTAGTTCATCCATGGAATAATTCAAGATTTCCAACCCTTTCTCCTCTTTTTATTCGCGTTTGTTTATTTTTGTTCATCTTCTTTGCCTCCCTTTTTGCTCCAGTTTTCCATGCCTTTCTTTCACTTCTTTCCACCTCCGTGTCTCATGCTGCCTTCTGACAGATGCCACTTTAAGTGAGGGGCAAGCGTGTTAAAATAAAGTCCCTTTTTTTTTTTCCCAAGGAAGAAAGTGTCCATTTCATATCCCATACGTCCATCAAAGCCGACGGAGACGCAGAGCACGACAGGCGCGTTCTGTGCTTCAGACCTCTGGGTATTGGCAGGAGAATGAATCTTGTGTCTGACATAAGAGGACATCAGGAAGCGGGGAAACGAACCTGAAGCTCTTGGACGGGATCCACGCAGCTGTCAGTCAGAGGGAGATAAACTCCGCGTGAAATGGGAGCGTCTCAAAGCCATGAGTTCCCCACTTCTGCCAGAAGCGCTGACGCGGAGCTCTGGGGGAGAGCAGCGAGAGGCAGCCAAGGGGAACAGAAAACAGACGTGAATGGCAGCGTGTCTGCAAGGAAAGGGCCTCGTACAGAGCGGGGAGTGCTCCCTGCGCTGGGAGAAATAGGGCTGAAAACTCACGTACAAGTGGCATCGGTGTGTGGGAAATCTGCATTGCCTGGAAGTCCTGGGGGCAAGGAGGTGGTGTCATCCCTGGGAAGATGGATGTAACTGCGAGCAAAAGGAAGCACAGCTTCACCGGCTGCAGGAAGGTGTGCTGCTTGAGGGAAAAAGGAAAACAGGAGAGGGGAGCACTGCGGGGAGAGGACAGGCATGGTGATACTGTGTCAGATGGATGTTTGGTGCTCCTGCTGAGCACCTGCAGATCGTGGGGCAGTAATGCTGATTTACACCACATTCTGGCTGTGGATGGTTTCCGCTGTTACAAATAACATGCAGTAGCTGAAGGTGACGCACAGGGCTCCCTGATGCTCCCAGCATCCTTCCCATCTTGGATCCATGTGATAACCACTGCAGGCAGAGGCTTTCTAAGCAGCCCATAAACTTCCACCCGGTGGAGCTGTGCCAGTGCCAAGCAATGACCCAGCAGGCAGCCGGCGTGTGTGCCTGTGCTGACTCAGTGATCCGAGCCTGCTTTTAATTTCCTTTCTCCAGTTTTCCTTCATCCTGCAAGAAATAACTGTGAAGTAAATCAAGTGCCCTATCTCCGCAGGCCGCCCCTTGGCTTGGCACCGTGCACGGGGGGAAGAGCTGCCAGCACTGCGGCCGCCTGACAAAGTGGGCTCTGTGAGCACCGCGCTCTGCAGCACCGCGCGCTCACTGCAGCAGCAGCCCGGAGCTGCACGTCCCTCCAAGGCAGCAGCATCACAGCTGGGCATTCTGCACCTTGGGAATCCCCGAGGGCTGTGGGAATTGCTGGGAGAAACAGCTAGGGGTAGTCGGGGAGCGCTGTGCTTTGAGATTTTGATTTTATCTTCAGCTTCGGGCTAGAAATGCGGAGCAGCACTTGGAATCATAAGAGTGTTTGAGTTGGAAGGGACCCTAAAAGGCCATCTGCTCCAACCCCCTGCAGTGAGCAGGGACGCCCACAGCTCCATCAGTGCTCAGAGCCCTATCCAGCCCAAGCCCAGTGTCTCCAGGGATGGGGCACCACCACCTCTGCCAGTGCCTGTGCTTCACTACCCTTAGCATAAAAAGCATCTTCCTAATAGCCAATGTAAATCTCCTCTTCTTCAGTTTGAAGCCATTTCCCCTTTTGCTGTCACAGCAGACCTGTTGGAGCCGTGGGGAGGATGGGAGCTTGTTGCAGGCTGGACTCAGCTGCTCAGCATTGCCAACCACTGCCTTTTCCCTGTCCCTCACAGTATTTGCAAGTGACAACCCCAGGGTTTGCATCAGCAGACACAGAGGACATCTGCAGGCACACCTGTGCCCTGTGAACTTTTATCTCCGCTGTTACATTTCAACAGATGTGTTATGCTTGGTTTTCAGCAGCTCTTGCTGTGCATTTGTTGTTGCCCTGAGTATGCTGGGTTTTAGCAGCTGCCTGACAGGACAGGCTTTTCCTGATTATGTTCATTGCTTGTAAGAGAAGTACTTCAGAAAGCTCTTTTAATGGCAATGTAAAATGGAAAGAGGCAGATCAAAGTGGAAAGGGTTGTATGCATCAAGCTTTAGAATAGTTTTAAAGTTGCATTTACACCAATAGTAGAGACTGAGTTCATGCTAATAGCACTCCAGTGTGTCTGGTGTCTATTTGTATATGGAAATGGCATATAGAGAATGCTATGGAAGAAAGCTCAGCATCATTCCTCGGCTTGTTGGCACTGCGTGGTGTGGGCACGCTCCCTGTAAGTCCAACTGTTCACCCAAAGCAAACAACAGCAGCAGAAAACAATATGGCTGAAACGTAAGTGCTGAACATTTCAAATAGCTCCAATGATGCTCCGTATTTTAGCACAAGGCGAGCTTTCCAGGAGCATTCTGGGCCCAGTGTCACTCCCAAACTCAAGTTCTTCTTTAATAAAAAAGCAAAATATGAAGATGCATACTCCTCTTCGTCGGTGTCTTTCCATGTGGTTTCACTTGCTGCTTCTGTTCCCCGTCTGTCTTTCGTGGTGCTAGAGAGGATGCGCAAATGCTCTCAAGTGAAAAGATGATGATGATGAATTGTTTGAATGATCCCCAAGGTTGTGAGGATGGTGGATGGGGAAGGGGCTGCTCAGCCTCTGCTCTGATTGGGTTTGCTCTGTTTGCAGTGAGCTCTCATGGTGTAATATCTCCCCAAGCTATAATATCATTCTAGTAATGTAATTTATAGCACTGTTTGTTTTCATTTATGGTTTAACAGACCAGCTGGCAATTAGGCTCTAATTATGCTGTTATGCAAAGTATCTCCATTTATTTTTATAACATCAACTGCAGCATAAGCTGTATTTGTTTTTAATTGTGAAATCAGCCATGGCAACACACTGCAGTGATCCATGTGTCACAGCTGGGAACGCTGCTCAGCTTGGCCGGGTAAGGTGCAGAAGAGCAGGATGGGTCACAGCCCTCGGGTTCCCCATTCACACTGTGCTATCACTGCTTCTCCTCCTTCCTCTGTACTGTTTCTCACCAGAAGAAATCAAACTGTGACATTCCACAGTAGCACAGGGCTCTAGCAATTTGTGCACATGGCTTACTGGGCGCGCAGAGCTGTGCCGTTAGCAGCTCTGCAGGGGGAAATATTTGGGCATGTGCATAAGGAAACCCTCAGAAGGGCTGGGGATGAGCAGGAACATCCTGCAGCTTCCCCTGTCTTTCAGTAGAAGGCTGCACAAGGTAGCTCACATCTCTCTTCCTCCTTCATCCTCCATCAGTTATGTCTCCTGCTGAGCTTCCACTTTTCCAGTTACCTTCAGTCCGAATTTCTTTCCACTCTTTCCTTTCATTGTGCAGTATTTGTTGCCACGTCCCCAATAACGCAGAGATTTTTTGCCCTTGTTTCCAGAAACCAAGTTTGAGAATTCCCTCATGTCTCCAGCTGTAGGTGGCTGTTAACTTCCCAGCTTTCCTCTCGCCAAGCGCATTCACAAGCACTTAAGACAGCTTAGGCTTTGTGATCACAAAAGTTTCAGAGATAGGGTGTGACTTGTATGTGGCTCCAAATGTTTAAATCTGCATTGGCCAGAAGATGTTGGGTCTGCAAAACAAGATCCATAATAAATCACGAGTATAAGAGGGTTGCAAATTACAGGGGAACTACATAGCTGTCCTCACCCATTGGACTTTTTCACAGAACGACGTGTCTTATCTTACTAGACAGGGACCAGGCGGACATGAGTTCAGCTCTTGGCATGACCACGGACCTCCTGAATGAGCTCAGATGAGTTCTGGTGTGGGCTGTTCCCAAAATCTACTTCTACAAAGTAGGGACGCCCTCCCTCATTCTGCTCTCTCATCACATCTCTTTGATTGTCCTGTCCTTGGAAGCAGGTGTCTGCATCCCTGGTGCCTCTGAGCATCTTCTGGTTTCAGGGTGAGGTTGGCAGTTACTGGGGTTTGAGGCTATGAGGTCTGAACCCCTGCTCCAGAGTAGGAAGTAAGTCAGGTCAGCTAATATGCAGGCTCAGGATACAGAGATGCAGCTACTGCCAGGGCAGAGACCCGCTGTCTCTTCCCTAGGCCCATATTCCAGATAACAATACCAGGATGAATTACTCCAGAATTGTTATTTTTATCTAATGCAGTGGGAAACTGATACACCAAGGTCTCCTTGTTCCCTCCAACTGAGCGCATCTCCTGTGCAGCTCAGGGTGGGAATTCGCTGCCTGCCTGCATCCTGCCTCTGTCTGAAAGCAAAAAGTGGGGAGGAAATAAAGGAGCTTCCAACCCAAGGGTGCACAGGCAAATAAAAATAACCGTTTTATGGAAAAACGAGACAGTATTTTTTGTAGAATTTGTTTTTAAAACCAAAAAAAAAGAAATGAAATCCTCTTTGAGTTGAGCTTTATTATTGTTTGTGTGTTCAGAACGAGCCTGTCAATATCTCAATAACTGGAGACGTGTGTGAATTAACACACACACACACAAAAATGCAGACAGCAAGAAGAAGTCATTCCACAGTCTAGCCTTGTTAAAGAGCACAGTTTCCAGCAGCAAGCCTTTCCCCCAGTCTCTCTAGCCAGAGGAATTTCTTTCACCTCCTCAGAAGCTGCTTATTAAAGCTGGGCTGGTGCTGGTTCCCAGGTAATAGAACAGCAGCAAAGCTTAACTAATCTAGGTTTTTACTGCAGTAATTAAACTGTGCACTTGCTAATAAAAAGGTAACACTTTAAATTAAGGCCCCGTTTCTAAATGCTGTATTAATATTTATGAAATGATTACTGCATACAGCCACATTCTTTAAGGACTTATTAGAATGCGTGTTATAAAACTCAATTGTAATAAACCCTTAATGGTTATGCTCTGGCAAGCTGCAATTCCTTCAGCCCTACAAGTGGCGTCTTCTTAAAATGGGAGGAAAATGTCCTCCCCCCTCTGGGCCCCCCAAAAGTTGTGTCTCTCTGCAGCTATGTCTTGTCCCAGATGCTCAACCAGCTACAAGCAGAGATGGGATTTCATTGCTGCGGTCTTCCTCGTGCTCTCCAGCCACTTTGCTAAGGTCTGGAGTCTCCTATGAAATCATAGGGATCATATGACCCCCTAAATCATATCTGCCACCCACACAAACATCTGGGTTGCCATAGGGCTCTTGAAAAGCAACAGACATCGCTGTTCAGGCACCTGAATCCTGCCCTCGGCGTCCAGCATTGGATGGCTGGGCTCCCTCCACAGCAATGCAAGGAGATAGGACTGCGGGTGATGATTTATTCCCCCTCTCCAAGGCGTTGTGACATCTGTTTGGAAACTCCTCGTGAGTTGGAACTTCACAGAGTTCGCAGCTTCAGGGAGCGCTTGCAGAGGAGGCAGAGTGAGGTCACACAAAACCTTCAGACTCCCATCACCACCACTGTCACTTTGTGGGCCAGCAGACCGAGGAGATGGAGCAGTTCTCTGGGAGCAGTGGGGAAGGAAAGTACTGAAACAGATTATTTTCTTCGTACAGGAATATATCCGAGTGCCAAGGTTCTCTTAGAAGTCATTTCTGGGTTTCTTTTCAGTAAGCAAGAGATGCAGCTCTTCACCTCTTTCACCCCCATTTTCCATTTGCAGCTTTTGCAATTGCAGCTTTTGCACTGGACTAACACTCCTTGAATACTTCCTCCAAGTGCAATTTGCAAGGGGCTGTGCTTGAGGTGGTAATTTAACAGCAAGGGCTTTTTATTTTGATGCTCTTTTTATTTGTTTTCTATGGCTGTAACAGTCTGTGGTGCCGTTTGCCCAATCGTGGTGTTTCTTCCTCCTCCTTTCCTTTTACTTCCACTTCCTACAAAGCCAAACTGGAGGTCTCAGATTGGCAAAGAATGAACGTTTATGAAACGTGTCATATCATGAATGGCTCACTCTAAGCCAGTGGGATTTCTTAATGGATAAAAGTGCCTAAAAGTATTCCCATGCAGGCATGCCTGGTAGTTTGGAGCATAAGTCATTAACTAGTTTTAATTAAAGCTAGCAAAAAAAAATGCACAACAATTCCAGCACGGCTCACTGACAGCATGAAAACCAGGAGGAACCCAGAGAGAAGAACTGGTGCTGTGGACCTGTCCCTCAACGAGAGGCAACCTCAGCCCCAAACACACAGCATCTTAAGGGCCAAAGACTTTGTGCACAAACTGACCCAAGCTAAAGCATAGCCTTTATGGTCTGGTAACGTAGCAACGTTTGTTATGTATAATAACAGCATCCAAAATGACACAATAAAAAAAGAATTATCTGCGATTAGAACTCAACTATTGAAATGTCTCCAGCTGGAGCCAAAATTTGGAAGGGGACAGGAGAGGGGGAAAGAGGAGTTTATTATTTCAGTAGCTGCAGTGCAAATCCCCTCTGGGTGCTCTGCAAACCACCCTCTGCTCTTTGAAACCATCCCCCTCATTGACATGGTAATGGTCTTTGTTGAATTCAAAGACGATTACATCAGAAATGTGTGGCCTCTTGTGGGTTTTCCAAGGCTTATAAAACACACAAATTATATGAAAATATTGGGTTGAAAAATTAGTAAGCCATAGGAGTTTGTGTTGTTTTAGCCACGCTTTACTGCAGGGAAGGAAAACTGTGGCTCCTCCAGACCTTTGCCCAGTCTTTCAAAGCTACTTTCTTTATTATTTTTCTTTTCTGGTGGGCTCACTTTGGATATACAGCCTGTATTTTTAAAAGACTTTCATACTGCAGCAAGCTTTTCAACGTGCAGTGTGTAGGGACCAAAGGCTGATCCTCCTCTCAGTTTCTCCAGCACAGCCTCACTCCTGCTGTATAACCAAGTCCTGTCCCATTCATATGTATTCTCCAAAAAGATTGCTCTCTGTATGGATCCTTGCATTCCAACTATGCAAATGGAATGGGAAGTCATGGTTGGAGATTATTTTTATCAATGTGAAGAAATACGAGGTTCATGGATACAATAACGCTCCATTAAGACAGTGCACAACATACTCCAGCTGACATAGCACAGGTTCGATCCAATGCCTTGAAACCCAAATGGAATCACATGTCAGTCTGGCAGGTCTCTTTCTTCTCCACTATAAGATCCCTTCCCAAGGGCTCTGTGTGACTGAGCACTCACAGCTAATTCAATAATTCCCACAAATCCCAGAGTCAGCTTCCAGGAGGGGCTGGTGTAACAGCATTGGTTACTGGCATCATTTATCAGAAGGGAATGAATGAGCTGCAGCATGAGCTCTGCTCTCAAAGAGGTTACCATGTAATCAGGCAAACAGCTAACCAACCAGGCTTGTGGAAAGGAATGGAGAAAAGGCGTTTGATCTTGTCTGTCTGCAGTTTGTACAGAGTTTGGATTCATTTGGGTGCTGGTTCCAAGGTCCCTTTTTGTGCAGTTGGTGGCTCAAGGAAGGAGTGGAAATTGCGGATGATGTGTGAAAGGGGGAGAAGGTGGGAGAGAAAACACCTTCCTCTTCTAGGAGCATAAGCATCACAGACAAGGTGCACAGAAATAACGATGGCATTTGAGAGGTGGGAAGAGACCAAACCAGGATGCTCTGTAAGGTGAAAAGAGGATGGCCTGGAGATCATAACGTTGGGATTTGGAAGACCCCAAGTGGCTCGGTTGCTCTTTCTGCTGCAGCTTTTCTGCAGCTGGGGGCAGGAGCAGGGCAGGAGCTTCCCTGCAGCAGCCGCAGGTTTAGGTCAGCTGAAGCCCAACCATGAAATCTATGACCAAACAGATGGACTCGTAGCAAGGACTTTTCCCCAAAAGACTCAAGTAATATTCCCAAAGAATGCAAGGCAACTTAAAAGCTCAAGTTTTATCATCTTCCAGAGAAAGTGGAGCTGGCGAACACCAAACTGGCTCAGAGCTTTGCACTTGAGGGAGCAGACGAGCTCCAGAAGCACTGCTGACATGGGCTGTTCCCAGGCAGCTGCAGCTGGAGGAGCGCACACTGTTTGCTTTCTCCTGAATTCCCATTCCTCTGTGTTCAGGGAAAGACTGATTTTCTCTTGTAAATTTTGCTACAGAACAATGATCCACGGGAAAAAAAAAAAAAAAAAAAAAAAAAAAAACCAAACAAAAAAAAAAAACCAAAAAAACAGAAACATGGCTTTGACTCTGTTTTAGTGAGGGAGGCTGCCCAGCAAAGGGTCCCATGGGCACAGCAGTTTGCCGTGCCCCAACCCAGGGCAGGAGGGGAGGAGAGGGTAGGTAAATGTAGAAGCGTGATGGTGTGGTCTGGCCCCAGTTAGGTGGGGCTGAAGGCAGGAGGAGGTGTGGGGAGATGGTGTTTCCCTCCATGGCCATTTGGCACCGCCGCGTTCGCTCCATGCATGTGATTGATTGCCCCATCCTTCAAGCAGCCCTTTCTATTCTGGCCACTCCAAATATTATTATTATGAGCTACTGTTTTTCTGTAGCCAATTATTGGAGGATTAAAACACAGCATCTGCCCTTGTATGTGTGTGGATGCATAAATAAGGAACTGGTAATCAGAAGAAAAAAAAAAAGAAAAAAAAAGAAAAAATGCATTTAATCTTTTCTTTCCCTTTATTTTCTCACTTTCCCGCATTTCATATCCATATATAAAGGCTCTTGAAGAAAAAGGGATTTGAATAAGCAGTGACAGAAAAGTTTGTGAGGGGAAAAATCAGTGGGACCCCATAGAACAAACATGTGTAAAGGCTTTGTTTCCAAGTGGACGAATGCAGGAGCCTGTTGGGGATAATTTTTAAGCTTTGCCTATTTTTAAAGGGTTGAGGAGCAGGAGTAAAGTGAGAAAACAATTCTCTGTAGGAAGCTGCAGCAGACTAAATGGAGCTTGTTGTTGTTGGCAGAGGCGGCGATGCTGAGGGCAGCAGCATCGTTACCATAGCTGGAGGCAGCAGAGGTTTAAATAAATAAGGAGAGATCCGTGAACCAGGATAAAATGTGATCTGGCTGTGCAGGGTCCTCCCATTTACTAAAGGAAGGAGCTTTGGTGAGGGTGTGAATGAAGGGAGACAAGTGAGGGCTATCGAATAGGAGATTCAGGAGCAAGCAGAGAGTTACTTCTCCTGGCTGGGACATTGGGAAGTAATCACGCTCTTGGTGAGGATAAGGATTTTATCTGTGTGAACAGAGGCACACCAACACACTGCCTTAACAGCAGAATTAGAGGATGACAAAATCAGGAAGCTGTTGGGCTCTCGATTGCTCAGTACCCCTTTCTGAAGCTCCCCACTGTGGGCACTGTTTCCATTTGGGTTCCATTTGAGACCCCAGAGCTTCTCACCTGCTTTTTCTCTGGTCTTGCTCAGCAGTGTGCTTGCATAAAACCGATGGGGATTATTGCTGGCTGAGGCCAGCATTAACACAGGATTTGGCCCAACGTCTGACGTGCGGCTGAGCAATACTAGTAATAATAAAATACCCCATGAAATGCCTACAAAACCAGTAGCCTGCAGGACTGTGCACTGAGTCAGGCTATCTCTGACAACAGGACCAAAAGGGTTTGAAAGAACATCATCCTAAACCTCACCACAGCAGAGGTTGGGGGCGTTGAGGCCAGGTGGCTCTGTTCATAAAGGTGGAAGTTAAGCACAGCAGAATGGTTCTGATCCATCAGCTGTAGATTTGCTTTTCATGAGGTGTTTGCACAGTGCCCATGTCAGCACCCAGCCCTCCCCAGAGCCTGCTGCACACAGGGACTGCCTTCCCTGCAGCACACAGGCAAGGAGCAGCTACGCCAAAATGCCTTTTGGTGGTGCGTTACAACTGCAGAGCTTCTAAGCAGCCAGTGGTCCACTGAATGCAGTAATTCAGCACTGTATGCAGGGGTTATACCCATGCCTAAATTAAATAAACCAGTTACAGGTGAGATGCGTCCCAAGAAAACTGCTTTTCCTCCTGACTCAGCCAAGAATCAGGCGCAGCTCTGCGAGTGAAGGCCAATGGGAACAGGTCCGCTTTTGGATGCCAGAAGAAGTGAACAATGTTCAATGTCCTGAGAGCACTGGAGGAGAAGCAGGGCAGGGGCTCTTCTCCCTCCCAGGGCTCACTGCCCAAATAGGCTCTGAAACGAATGCTCTGCGCCCCGTAATTAGGGCCAACCTCACCACCACACACCTGATTCCTGCAGCCAGAATCAGCAGAAGCCCGGGGCTGTTGGGATACACGGGATCAAAGAATCGAGAGCCTGTTTGTAATTTCTCTGTGTAAATAAGTGCAGCATTTGTGCGCTCGGAGACTGTATAAAGAAGCCTTGGTTTAGCAGTAAAGGAGAACTATTTTTACAGAAGGCAAGTGAGAGAGGCTGGAGCCACTGATTTAGTCAGATTACAATGAACAAAAAAAGTCAAGCCTGGAACTGCTTACTTTAATGTAGGGCTTTGTGGGGCACGGTGGGATGGGAAGATATAGTTTTTATGGATTTAATCAGGTGAACAGGACTTGTGGACATTGCTAACTGAATGCAGAGAACTGAGGAAGGTGTCTGGTATGGCTTGAAGCTCTCCGTTTCATTTTTCTTTGTGGTTGAGAGTCAGAAGAAAAGCGGTTGTGTCACCTCACATGGGCCAGGGAGTGCTGAGAGATGTGTATGCAGACAAAAAGCAAAAAGGTGCTTCATTTTGGAGGGGTTCTTCATCCAGCTGTCATCTGAACCAGTACTGCATACCCATCCCCACAGCAAATAAGGGCTGGCAGTGGCTTGGTGGTCCTTCAGACATCCAGATGGATGCTCAGCATAGCTCAGTGCCTGTGGCAATCTGAAAAGTGTTTCTAGAGAGAATTGTTTATCAGTCCCCGTACTTGGCCTTTCCCTTTTGCAGTCCTTCTAAATGCCGGGTAGCAAATCCTTTATCAAACCTCATAGCAAAGGATTCCCCACTGCATTGGTAGACAGCCAAGGTTTATATACAGTCTGTGACCATATATATGTGAAAATGCATCAGCAAAGTCACCAACATCCCATACCCAAGCAGCACGCTCATACAGATGTAAACCTGACTTCAGTGCTGCCGTTGCAGGTACCTGTGCACATTTTTCCTTCTGTGACTTTCAGCCCTGACCCCCACAGCCCAGTACAGAGAGCAAGACAAAGCAAACCTGCCCCTGGGTGAGCTGAGGCTTTGCAGAGCGTTGCTTTCCTTGGTGTTGGGTTTTGTTTGTGGGGATTCCAAACCAGGTGATGGAGAAGGGCCCTAAAGCTGCCACGTCTTGTGTCTGCTCAATGATGTCACTGAGGAAAAGCTGTGAGGGTGTAAATATCCCACTCTGCACACCCAGCAATCCTACCAGGGCAAATGTGTCAGGCTCACGTAGGAGGCAGCACTGAACAGCGCATTACTTACAGTCCAAAAACATGATCTACAAATATTTTCTATATTATAATTATACAAAATGAGTGGAAATTTCTCCCCCCTTCCCCCAGGTCCCAAAAACATAGTCCATTATGAACACAGAACCGTGCTGCCAACTCTACAGGAACATAAATATCATTTAAGTCTTTTTGTACTGTGTAGTAGCTGGAAAGTGGAAAAATGATTGAGGGACAAGTGGTTTTTAAAATCCCCCCGAGGCCTGTAACTTACCTGTTTATTTCAAGAAGAGCTGCAACTGCCAAAAGGAAAGGAGTTTCTTGAGTCGCTATCATGTTGTGTTTCCAGAGATTATTTCAAAATAAACACGGACTGAATCTTTGCTGTTCTCTTTCACTCGGGGATGGGGTCCCAACTGAATTGACAAAGCGTTCCCTTTGGCTTCTGGTGATGCTCAGAAGAGGGGTTATTTGCTGGTGAGAATGAGGCTGGGTTCACAAATCACGCAGGTAAGGACCGCAGCAGGACCAAGCCAAAGAAGACAGGATTGTGCCAATAACCCTACGCATCTGCATGGCTTCAGGTCCTGGGCATAAATTAAATGATTCTCCTTTTACTACATAAAGTACCTCCACTGGATGTGCTGTTCTCAAGTCATTTATAATCGACTTTCAAAAATAGGAGGGAAAACTTGCAAAGTCATTAATAACCTGTCTGACTCAAGTACAAGAAAAATGGGACTGAAACGCCTATTGTAATTCTTTCCTATTCTTTGGGCATGAATGAGAACCAGCTTCATGTTCATGCTTCATGTTAATCTTCATGGGAGTGTGAATTCTGTGATGAATGGTGAGGAATTCACATCGGGTTAGGACAGGGCACGCAGTTATTTAACAACCAGTTCCCTTCCCTGCATTGGTGTGAGTGATCCTGATGGAGCCGTGGAGCAACACTCAGTGACATCTATCAGAAATAATGGTTAACGACAAAGAAGGTTAAAGACTGGAGACTGCAGGAAGCACATATGGGACCTGATACTGCGTCTGGCCTCCAGCCAGCTGCTAGCTTCAAAGGGCAGATAGGAATTTATCACTGCTCTGCACTACCTGTGCCAGCTCTAAGACACTCTGAGGGCTCCCCATATGCTGACTCTGCATCTTCTTTCTATTTGCGTTTAGATACCACTCACTGCTCTGTGATGGAGCTGTTTCTCTGTGCTGTTGCCCAACACGTGGAGGGCAGACGCAGAGCAGAGGCACGACCCTCTAGAGGACATGGCAGTTGTCTGACAGCCATGGACTGTCTGAGTCCCCATGAAAAAGTGTGAGCCAGCAGTGGTGAGGGTTGTGCATGGAATTTGGTGGAGAGAGGTAAACATAAAAGGAGGAGGAAAAAAAATACAGTCTCATTGCACATAGCAATAGAGATGACTGCAGTGGTGTCTGAACTCAAAGCACAGATGGCCAACAAGATGCTGGACCACATACCACGTGCCTGCTGTGGGGAGAGCTCAGCAGCACGGGACGTGGCCAGTGCAGATTTCATCCTCTGCTCAGCTGCAGCCTTTCTGTGTGATTTGAGTAGAGTGACCAAATCTCTCTGGTTTTCAGTTCGTCCTCCTGACAGTGCAGGCAAGACAGTTCTCTTCTTCACAGAGTTAATGTGGGGAAGTGCTTTAAAAGCTGCATGGCTCTTTTTCAACGTCTTTCATTGAACAAATATATGTTTTAGACCAGACTTGTTTGTAGCCCCTGTGCCACGGGTATCTGTCACAGAACACATTTCTGTGAGTTAGTGAGCAAATATAAAATGACATTCTTCAAATACAGTCCAGGTGCCAGGCACAAATTACGAAATCTAGGTAATATGGATAACGATGACTGACACCGTAATTGAAGAAGATCCCTGGTTGTGAAAGAGAAATATTTGAGTTTTAACAAAGAAAAAATGATAGCAGGAAAACAAGTCAGAAAGACATAAAATCTAGCTGCCTGCTTCCTGAGGTTACAGAATGAGGCACTGCAGATAAGCTGCCGTGATATTAAGAAAGCAAAGAGCTAACTGGACGTTTGAAGTGTAATCACATTTTCTTCTATCCCCACTTACTCTATTGCCATTATAAACCATCACCTGCAGTTCTCCAGTGCGTCCAAGTAGCTTTCATCTCGCATCAACGGAAGCTGTAAAACAAGTTCATGCGTAATTTGCACAGTCCAGGTGTCTGCAATTTCCATTTACTGATCCACTCAAAACCCCCAGCCAGTTCCAGCTACCTTACTTCATACCTGCAGAGATGGTGGTACCGATATTCCTGTTAATCACCCCGACAGCTTTGTGCCAATTGAGCTAAAGGCTCACCAGATTCCCATCTAATGAACAAAACTAAGGCATGATAAAAGATCATTAAGAAAACAGAGGCACCAGGGAGGGGAATCCAGAGCCAGCTGAAGGCTTCTGAGCGGCTCAAGGAAATCCACGTTTTTCTGCTCCAAAAACAAACCTGAATTGTCACGGCTTTTGAAAGGAAAAGGATAAGTGGGGAAAATGACTCAGGGCAAGGAATTGGGAGAGAGCTCCAGACGCTCCAGCTCCTCACTGCCAAAGAAATGAGGGAGATGGGGACAGTGATAGGCTCTTCCCCACTGCAATTTCCTTTGACCCATCTGTTCCCAGCAGCTGTCTGGGCTTTTCAGGGCTATCAGAAGGGTAAGATGAGAAGCCAAGCCACAGGTCATTTTCTTTCCAAGCTGCCTGCTGCCTTGGGCGCTTGCCTGCCTTGTCTGTGCCTCCTGTGCAGGAGCATGATGGACTTCTCCATTTGCAGAGGATGGTTTGTGTTGTGACTCTGAAAACTGCTGACAGATTCAGGTAGTCTTGGGTAAATGTCAAATGAGCAGAAGTGGAAATTGCTTACATTCTCAACCAGGACAGAGACTTCTTCGTCTCTTTCTGCTGTACGGTCTGCAGGGATTTGTGCTTTTTTGGATTATTGAACCTGTTGCCATGTGTAGGAAGCTGAGATGAGTAAGTTGCACAGCTTTTGCTGCCAGTTGTTTCCTTCCCGCTCTTTTAATTATCTGCAGCCTTGTCAGCAGAGTTTATAACAGAGAGTACAAATCTTTTGTGGCAGTTAGCAGCTTTCTCAGCCCCTGGCTGCTAGGGTTGGCCACATACAGAACAGTCTGAGCATTCGCTGAAAAGGAAACAGGGGGGGTTCCAAAGTGTTTTTGAAGTTAACCTTGCAAGGCTGAAGAGAAAATATTATCCCTAGACAGGTAAACCAGGCACTTACAAAAGGAACTGGAAGTTTCTTGTTATTTTGCCCAGAGATGCTCATTGTTCTTGTATCTGGCTTGCAACTCTTCAGTGCCTGAGATTATTAACATTGCTGAAAACTCCTCTAAAGATTACTCCGTTGGGCTCAGTCAGTTTTCTTCTGGAATTCAGGGAATCATCCTTGTTTTTCAGCAGTCAGACTGCAGTTGGTCTCAGCAAGAGCCCCAGCTCCTGTTAAAGCCTGCTGTTGTGCGTGCCATGGGGAACACATGCACTCACTGAGCTGCAGTTCTGCCGCTCGCTACAAAAGGGCAGCAGATCCACCTCTATCTCTGCCATGCATAGCCCAAGAGCAGTTGTTCACTGAAGCCACACTGTACAGAGGTTAGAGAGGTGCCGTATCTCCATCCATTTTGCCTGCATCCAAAAGGCACTGGAAGATGGAAGCCTCTATTTTATGGATAAAAATACAAATTGGGCTTCCAGGCGTTTCTACAAGTGTATCACTCTCTTGGATTCTTCTATATGTGCTGGTGACTTGGAGCTTGCATTCCTGCTCAGCGTGGCTCTGTGTTTTTCAAAGGCAGTGGAAATTTTGTTTTGGAAACACCGTCGAGAGCGCAAACAGGAAGCAGGAAGGACTTCTTCATAAATGCAAGAACCTGAAGGGAGTGCAGTTTCCATTTTTTTGGACCCAGCCCATGAGTTGGTTTTGCAACAACAGCAAGATATGAGTGGTGAGGTCAAGAGAAAAGCAAACATGTAGCAGCCACAGAGAGTGACTTTGAAAATTGCCTGTTGGAACTCTGAGTCACTTAATGTGCAACACACAGCCAGGATGCCTAGAAAAATAAAGAGAGATGCTGAACAGTCCCCGTAGTGCAGCTGTGTTATTGACAGATGGGATTAAGTGGTAGGAGTACTCAAAGTGGGATATTTTTTTAATAAGTGCGTTGCCTTTGTTTATTGTAATTTTGATTTTTAGTTATTTCTGTTAAGGCATTTGGGGACCTCAGCCTGGAGCATACAAATGAGTGTTTGTTATTGTTTCTGTTAGTGCTGTTATTTGATTTGGGCATGTTTCTGTGATTCAGCTGTACCCTTATGTGATTGCACTGTGACGTTCTGCAGCCCAGCTTGTTGCATCAGCAGATCACAGGGATAAGAAGCAGCAGTGACTTCTGTCCCTTTGCAGGACAACCAGGCTTGTAACGCCAAGGCCTTTGGCCAGCTAGCTCTGATGATTGGGAGTGGACTCAAGGGGTCCATTGCCTGCAGGATTATCTTCACCTGATTTTTGAGGCCAATTTTCAGGCATGTAGCAGTAGTAACAGTGCATTGGAAGGGCTCAAAGAAGTTCTGCCTTCTCACCATAAATTCCCCCCAGCACAGCTTTCCATCAGCCCCTTGCCCACGCTGCTCTGCGTGTTACCTGAGAGCTTTTCTCGTGTTACCTGAGAGCTTTTCTCTTGTTCCAGAAGCTGCAGGTGGAGCTGGTTGTGGGAGACAAGCCCGAGTGGGTGCACAAACATCTAAAGAAATGACGATGCTGCTCTGTGTTGAAATTGCTGGTGCATTGGTGCTTCTGCCTGAACTTTGGTTTCTCAGAGTTCTCCTTTTAAAGCAAAATGACAATATTGCATTTGTCCATGCACACACTTTTTTGTCCAGACTCTCAGATTTGGTATTCATAAATGCAGCTGGGAGACCTTAATGTACAAATGAAATGTCTTTGCTCAGACTGAACTTATGGGAAAATGTGAATAGATGCTAAATAGGAAACTTCCCCCTATTTTCCTACCTTGTCTTCTCACTCAGCAACTGTGCCAAACATTCCCTTGACCAAGTTCTTATAGCCAGTAGATGGGAAATTTATCCTGCACAATGCAGTGAGATTGTTAACTTCTGAGGTGCAGCCAAGCCTGCACCCTGCTGCTTGGTTCAGGGCGCCTCGCCATCACGTTTGCCTTCTGGGGATGCCAAAGAATAGCAGGAGATTAATGGAGCGTTCGTTGGGTTTTCTGTCATAGCCAAATCCTTTCCCTTTCTGCCAGTCCTTTGTGATCAGCAAATTACAGCGTGCTCTTATCAAACATTGATAAACAATAGAGGGCTTCCGCACTTGGGGAAAATAAAACAATATAACAAGAGTAGACAGGCTGTTGCATTCCAGGGCTGTGTTTGTTCTTCACAGTTGAGATAAGTCTTACATACCTTAAGGAGTTTCTCCTTCCTTTTCTCCAGGAGCACTGAGGGAATGAATTCAAGTGTGGTTTGCATGCTCTTACCCATCTCTATTAAAAGACAGTGTTAAGGGAGCAGGTCCAGAAAGGAGTGCACCTAATGGGAAGGTTCCATGTACCGCATCAGCGCAGTGTGGCAGAGAGGATGGCTGACCCTTCTCATCCCATTGTTTGCCAGTAGGTTTCTGGCCCCCCAGGGACCTGTGCACTTCTCTCAGCTGTAGTTCAGGGCTGTGATGGGAGAGCCAAGATGAACATAGATCTTTTCTCAGTTCCTTTTCCTGCTATGTGCATGGGAACCAACTCTGTGGGCAAACGGCATCATTAAATGCCAATCAGAGTGTGAAGGGCACTTATGTACCTGCTTGATGTCCCATGACAAGCAGCAAGATAAAAATTTATTATTATCCAGACTTGATGGTGGTAAATTCTACTCTCCTGTGTACCTGTGTACCTGTGACCTAACCCCAGACCCACGGCCCTTTCCCAATGGTCTCCTTCCCATCCCACCTCTTTTGCTCTCACGACCGCAGGCTCTGCTTGCAGCCTGTGGCCCGCAGTGCTGCTGCTGCTGGAGGTTCTTGAGCCCTTCTCGGTGTATTTCCATCTGTGAAGACAGTTCTTGGCTTCTGCCCTCTCTCCTAGGCCCAAACAAAATGTTTCTCCATGGTAAGCTGTCATTAGAGTTCAGAGAAGCAGAGAAAGCAGATCTGATTTCATATCTAATTTGCTGTAAAATGAGAGGCAAGGAAGAGAGGAGTCCTTTTTAATTAGAAAAAGGATTGCTGAGATACTTTAGCCAACACAGCCTTTCTCTCCAGTGCAAGGGCTTTCATGCGTGTAACCCAGCCCTTGCTGTTCCAAAGAATGAAACATTATAAATATTGCTCTCCTGTCTGCCTTTATTCCTATTTCTCTTCCGAGTGCCTTGGATCTCTGCCGTCCTTCTGATCGCCTGATCAGCAAGCAAACACTGGAGGAGAAAGGAAGAGAGGGCCAAAGTCTCTTCCTCTGCCAGGTGCTGGTTACTGGGGGGGCATAAAGAGAGGGCAGGGGGGCCTTCAGCTCCCACGGGCATCGTCCTTTGCAGCACACGGCCCCAATTTGTGCAGCATATATCAGCATAAATGCCTGTTCTCCCCCAGATTGGCTTGAAGTTGCGTCTTGGAAAACGTTGAGGAAGCAGCCCATCAATATTTTTAATCGTGGAACTGCAAAAATTAAAAAAAAAGAAAAAAAAGAAAAAAGAGAATGTAAAAAGGGTCCAACATAGCATAGAACATTCCTTAGAGCTCAGTGGAGGCTCGTGTGACATCAGGAGAGGGAACACTGAATTGAGGTATCTGAGGCAGCTCCCACCCATCTATCATTGCAGAGTATTCATGGGCAGAAAGAAGCAGACAGGCTGCCAGGAGCAGAGGTCTCTGCAGGTCGTTGTCTTGTGCAAACACTGAAATGTCACCGGTGGAACAACCATTCCTCCTCAGCCTTTGCCAGAGCCAAGCCAGAAAAGTGCAGGCACCCGGCCTTGCGTTGGGACATCAGTGCATCCTCAAGCAAGCCTGCAATTAAAGGTCTATTCATGAAAAAACAAACTAATAAAAGGTCAATTTGCAAGAAATTAACGCTATGAAACCAGGCTACTTTCTCTTCCCACAAAACTGGGTCTCAATTAATGGAAATATTTATTTGGGTGACTTGCAGATTATGTCTCTGGCCAATTAGCTCCATCTCAATGTTCTATTTCTTGCCTTTGAATCAATAAACAGTTCAAGATTTCCTGG
This sequence comes from Tragopan temminckii, assembly GCA_028571105.1. NCBI lineage: Eukaryota > Metazoa > Chordata > Aves > Galliformes > Phasianidae > Tragopan > Tragopan temminckii. The sequence goes on along the minus strand of JAOWBP010011105.1, from coordinate 1,678 downwards.
AGTCAGAAAACGAGCGTCAGTGCCAAGAGCTGTGGGTGTATTAAAACCATACCTACAACAATAGCCTCAACGAGGGAGCTCTGCTAATCACTCCCTTGTTTGGCCGGGTGTCTGACAGGGGAGCGAGAAAGCTGAGAGTCTCTAACACCCCCAATAGAGGAAACCACAGCTTACAAAACCTATGAAAAACATTTACTAACCTCCAGGTACCCTTTGTTCTCTATCCCTCCTGACAAGCACTTTTCTTCAGCACTGCATACCTTGGATGCCTTTGCAATAAGATTTGATTGGGAGCTTATAAGGTGGATCAAGATGAGTGAGTCATTATCTGCCATTTATCTTTCATTTAATGAACGGCGAAAAAAAAAAAAAATCACAAGAAAACAGGACACGGCGTTCCTTTCTATAATTTTGCCAAATTGTTCCAGGTTGCTTTCAAACCTGAACAAATCAGACCAAAACTCACGCACAGATCAGCGGGATCCAAAAGTAGGTTGGGGTTGGAGGCTGCGTTCTGCTTTCATCTTGACACACGGTCCTTCAAAAAGCCGTACAGATTTTTTGAGTTTGCTTATGGAGAAGCGGTGATGGGGCAGCTGATGTTGGTGTTAATGGGGTTGGGGCTGGGTCAGGGCTCCTGGAGCTTTGGGATCCCAGGGACGTGGTCCAGTGGGCATGGTGGGGATGGGTTGGTAATCATAGTGGTCTTTTCCAACCTCAATAACTCTCTGGTTCTGTGATCTCATGGCATTGAGCAAATGCACCGTGGAAAGGTGATGCATGAACTGAGTGCATTGCAAAAGGAGACAGCTGAGGGCTAGGTGTGTCGGTGAGGTGTTGAGACCCATAGTATGAAATAATAGGCTTTGTTGCAAGGGAAATCCAGGCAACCCCAGAAACAGCAAATGTGGGGAAAATGTGTAAATTTGTGCTATCATTTCTTTGCATACACCAGCAAATAAATGGAGAAGGATAATATATGTAAAGTGCAGCACATTCAGAGTGTGACAAAACGGATCCATTTTCACTGTGTTTGAATTATACGTTATGACACTTTACATTTAAATGTCATGTGCAGTGCTGTGTATCTCAAGCAGCACGAAAATTGATCAATTCTGTAATAAGTAACACATGGTTCAGACACTTCTGACTACATTAGAAATACACACGCCATGTTCTTCACTGAGAAGAGAAAGGTTTTGACTACAGATTTAGAATTTATATCACATTTTGCTGGAACTGTTGGTGTTCTACCTGATTTTGGCACTCATTTCACTAAGATTAACTTTGTGTGATAAAGAAATACCAGTTAGTTAATGCAGATTTGATGCATGAAATGCAATTGGTTTTCATCAGGCAATACAGAGGTCCATTCAAAGAGACAATCATACAATTTAAAGGTAGTTTAAGGTCTGCATCGTTTCATAGAGAACTAAAATACCCATCAAAAAAAGTCATCATCTAATACGTTCAAAACAGCTGATGTGAGCCTTTCTTAGGGAGAACAAAGGTGAAGATTAAAAGTCACCTGATAGCAGCAAAGCAGCGTGTGCAGAACTGCGCTTGGAGGTGGGGTTACAGTGCAGGGCATGATGTCCTCATCCAGCTGAGCTGTAGGGGTGTGCACAGATGGTGCTGGGAGCAAACTGGTGCAACTCCAGGCACAGCCAGGGATGCA
>JAOWBP010010920.1:0-24928 GCA_028571105.1 Tragopan temminckii | reverse complement strand
TTGTTTGTCCACTGGCCAAGATTGCTGCAGTTAGCAATAAAGGCACAAGAGGAGTGTAGACATCTGTGTTTGAAGGGAGAAAGCGACTCCTGTTTTCTAGGCTATTCCAATTAGAAAGCACAGTAACTGTTAATCTCTCACTGGATTTACTCATGAGGATTGCATTGATTTATTCTGTAAACATAGGTTTTCAGATATACCTTTAAATGGATTTTTAATGTTCATTTTAATGTCACAACAGAATTGTTTTGTAGAGCACGTAGGGCCCTTGGTTCTGTTATCTTTTACAGAAAAGAGGCACACAAATAACAGATGAGTTTCTAACATTGCTAACACGCCATGCAACTCCAGGGCTGCTCTGAACAGATCCCTCCTGGAGACCGTAACTAAAATAAAGCATCATCTAGTAGTGTTATCAGAGACAGGGAGTTTTGTCATTCGGGGGATGACAACATCAAAAGTCTATGATTTGATATGTCATCTGACAGCTGAGTCCCTAATCATGTAATACAATCATTAAATATCTGATTGAAGAGGAACTTGTAAGTCAGCTAGGCACTGGCAGCTGTAAATCTGAGTGATAAAGAGGACACACAGGCTGATTTAAAGTAAGAAGATGTGAAAACTCAAGGGAAATCAGGTAGACAGACATAACACATCTCTTGTAGGTTCCTTGGAACCCTGACAAATGCCAGGTTAGTCCTATATGTCCTTTCTTTTTCCATCTGTCATTAACTTATGCCAAGAGTGCTCCTCCACTCACGCTGGGTGACTGCACTTCATGTCATGGAGTGGACTTGCAGGAAAAGCTTTGTACAAAGCCACTCTGAAAGAAGAAATTAAACTAGCTGAGTAGGAAAGACATTTAGCAAATATCTCTGTCATGCAGTGCCTGCATGTTTGGGAGGGTCACTTGTGTGATAAGTCAGCACTGTTTTGAGCATTCACATACCTAGGCCATTCAGAACCTAGGCTCCTGCTGAACAGCGTCATGAGATTGAAAACTAGCACTTGGCTCTCTTAATCTGTTTCTTTGTTCAGGATTTAATGGGTGCACCGATTTCACGGATGGAAGCCTTTGTCTTCAGCCCTCAGGACTGGAAACTTCATTCTTTGCTAGATAAACTCTGCACATTACATCACATTAACCTAACTCCAGCAATTGGGTTTCTAAGAAACAGAGCAGGTACTAGAAATCCCTGCAGAGCTGTAAGAGTGAGGCTGGAGGGGCTGCGGAGATCATCTGGTCGTCCCTGCTCTTTGCTGGGCTCAGATATGGTACATCTTGCCAGGCAGGCTGGAGCCCCACCTATTCTAAGAGAAACTTGTGGTAAAGATTTTCCCACCTGTTTTTGCTGCTACTTAACGAATTGTTGAAGTTCAGAGCTTTTCTGCTAACCTCTCCTTCCTTACTATTGCGTAATTCCTTTTTCTTATTTATTTATTTATTTATTTATTTATTTATTTATTTATTTAATGTTCTGGTAGACACAATGAACTGCTCATCAGCTTGCTCTGGATAACAGCGTTTCACATATTGAGAACTGATACCACTTCTTTGATTTTTCTACAGTAATCAAGTACAGCTTTTTTAGCCTCTTCTCTTTTTTTTTTAATCTTCTTTTCTTTTAGTACATCTTCTGTAGCCCATCACTCCTCCTGTTGTCTTCAGCCTTCTTTAACTTCCTTGCATGTCCCCAAAGAGAGTGTGTAAAGTCAACCTCTGATGCCAGATGAGCCATGTAGTGCTTCCAGGTTTAACGAGGTGGTTACTCCCCTGTAGCGTGCTGCCATTTGATTCAAGGCATTGTAAAGCGGATTTTAATCATGATTTAAATCAGCCAACAGTAAGCCTCGTTTTAACTGTTTTGCATTTGTACTTAATCATTTTGTAAAGAAAGGTTTAACCTCCTTTATTACCACTGAGAGAGTTTTAATTAAATATTGCCTTTGCACTTAATGTTATACTCAGTTTGATTAATCACTGTGCATGTATTTAAGCAATTATGTAGCTTGTTGTATATACACGTATTCTGATTCTTCACGTGTATGTTTTAGTATGATGACAGAAAGTGTTGACATTTCTTATGTATTAGATAATTGATTTTTTTACTTACGATTTGCATTGATTACAATGCAGGAAAACAGAATTCTGAAATGTTCTTCTGTTGAGATAAATAGCAGTACTTAGAAGCCAGCCAATTCCAAAGAAAAAACTCATTGAGAAATGTTTTGAAATAAAGAATTAATGTCTGAAAGCCCTATCTGTATTCAAAACTGGCGGTCCCTAATCACTACGCTGCAAAAATTTCAAAACTAGTCATCTCATCCTTTTTATACTTAGAATGGAAATGGGAAAAAGCATTCATGTTTATTTTTCAGCAGCTCATCCATGAATGGACGAGTTGCTTAATTGAGTTGTACTGCATGAACTGAAGTAAGGAAAATAGTTTCTCTGCACCTGCTAGGAAACTCTGGATGCCAAAGGCTGCTTGGTTTGTCACTGCAGCACAACCTGCCTGGAGGTGCTCAGCTGCTGGCTCCCATCAGTTATCTGATTATCTTTAAAATGTTGGTGGTAGATGTAAAGATTGAGTAATATTTTGCCTTTATTTTTTTTTAATAGAACATGTAAGTTGTAGTTTGTAGATTCAAAATTTGTTCAGAATATTTTTGATTTTAAAAGGAAAATATGCACTATAAAATGCTGCACTATCATTTTTAATGGAGTATTAAAATACATATGCATTGTAGTGTGCTGATTCTGATGGAATTGAGTCTGTTTGCCTTAGAACTGTAGATGCTCAGCTGCACTAGCAGCTAGTGCTTAATGCGTTCCATTTCTGCTTCTTGGTGACTGCCCAGTTCTTTCCATTACTTTTGCTGCTCAACTCTCTGTTTGCTATTTTATACAGCACAGAAGCGCTTTCTGGGCCTGGATGAGCATAACTTTTTAACGTCGAAAAGAAATCACATTATCTTCAACAAAATAAAAGCTTCCTTCCAGCAGTGTTCATAGTAGCACAAGCTGTTGAAGTTTCCTATTCCATAGCACGTCTGACTTCCAGGTATTATATATAAAATTACTGATTAAGCAGTAATGCTAATGCCATCATACCTAGCAGTTGGGGTGTGCAGCACAATAAAAGAGGTCGGATTGAAGAAGCAGAAGTAAACTCTGTTTTGCTCTTCTCCTCCCGTAAGCTACGTATCATCAAAAAAGATGTCAGAACGGGATTCCCTGCTTAACAGGTGCTCAGACCGTACTCACAGCAGGGTGCTATTTCGTCCATCAATCTCTTCAAGAGTAGGAGAGAGGACAACTTATTCAGTAAGTACCTATCCACATGTATGCCATGTGTGTAGTTTGTGGTAGGGCTGTGTTAATAACTAGGAAAGAAAGTACAAATCGCAGGCAAGATATATGTAGGACTTCTGCTGACACTGGAGATAAAGTTAAATGGCTGAATTATGTATCTCCTTGCCAAAAGAAGACTTGAGAAATGAAACTGGATTGTCAGAAATATATCCTAATCTCTGTACTCAAGGCACTTCCAAGACATTGTCACTGACAGATCTCGTTGCGTGTCAGCATGATTACCCAGGGCCAGATTAGCTCACCCTGGAGATTCTGAAGAACCTGCCAAGGAATCATAGAATCATTTGAGATGGAAGGGATCCCTAAAGGTCATCTAGTCCAACACCGATCCTCCGGAAATCTTCCGAACTGCAATATGTGTACATGAAAAATAGCTGTGCCTTTTCTGTAAATTTGGTGGACATGTTTATTAGTCTGAAATTCTTATTTATTGCTGTAATTTCTAGGAAAAAGTACTGAACTAAATATTTAGAGAAAGTAAAAAGCAGTGCTTCTCTTTGTGGTATTTAATGTAGTCCATCATAAGAACAATGATAACAGAATTATGCAATTATTGGTAAGTTTTCCTCCCTAGAGGCCTTATGTAGATGATTACCAGTGCACCTTTTAATGAAATTGCTACTATTTGATAAAATTACTGCCAAGATTTGAAATAATTATAATTCTGATTGCCAAAAGTCTTATATCCCCTTCCTCAATTGAGCCTTTTCCAAATAGGCATTAGTTCAGATTGCAGAATGATTCGTTTTTCTTCAGTTTCTCATTTATCTCCATTAAAACCACCTTTTTGATGGATATCAGAAAACACACTTTCAAACCCAAGTTGTTCATTACATTCAAAATGGAAGTTGAAAGATACTGCACCTTTTAATGTAAACGTCAGCAAAAAGAAGTGAGAAGGAAAAGCTATTAAAGAAGTAGGCTGGATGAGTGACAGCTGCATTTGAATACCCTGTGCATTAGTGTGCTTCTTTTAATTGTTCTCTATACGTACTTTATAATTTGTTTATTTATTTATCTAACAGCTGCAAAACTGTAGGAACAGCTGTTTAATAAGTAATTCTGGAAATTAGAGGGATAAAAGGAAATACTTCTGTAGAAGTAAGAATCAGTCTAAATGTTGTTTAAGTCTCTGAGCTGACAAGTGTTGAGGCAAGCAATTACTCTTTTTTTTCCCCCCTGTAAATTCTACTTAAGTGCGTGTACATACACTTTTATTTATCTTTCCTCTATGATTTTACTTTGAACAAGAATTGGCAGGTAGTTGTTCTAAGCTCAGTCCATTCTTTTCATTTAGAAAACTAAATTCTGGTTTTGTTCATGAGCACATTGCCTGTAGCTTCCTCCTGTGGTAGGAAGTTTGGCTGCAGGAGGCCGCAGAGTGTCAGAATAGGTCGTTGCCCTTAGCATGGCAAGATGAGTGACCAGAGTGCTGTAGCGCATACGGTGCTCTTACAGACAGAAAAAGGCCCAAACCCATGATTTCTAAGAAAAACTATTCAGGCGTTGTCATTTGCAGCTACGGGAGGAGCTTGGTGTTTGGTGCTGCTGTGCTTTTTCTGTATGTGTGCTGAACTAGAGTTGTGTTTAGCTTCGTCTCTGCCTTTGCAAAATGCCTTTTTTGACGGCATTAGCACAGTAAGTCATGTCAGTCAGAAAGGGCACGCTGCTTGGTGTCCTTTTTGCATGGCTTGAGTTTCTTCACTCCAGCAAGAAAAAACAAAGCTGGGGAAGAGGAACGTTCATCTCCTGCCTCTGGAAGGTGCAGGTACTTCCTCCAGCCTTCTGCCTCAAGCAAGCTATGCATTAGCTTCTAAACCAACTCTTGCACATTCGTGTTGTGGGTCATGTGCAGCACTTGGTCTGCTCAGCCTGCTTCTGAAATGAGAAAGCCAAGTGCAGTTAGGTGCATTTGCTAATTGCTGACCCTACAGCAGGACCTGCTGGCTTCTACCCACTTGCACTTACCCTGCCTGAAGCTCCAGTGAATGTTTCTCTCAGAGATTGGGATCTGCAGGGGTTAGGGGGTGAACTGGCCTTGTATTCTTCCCTGTCGTGTGTTGCCACCTTGCCTCACGCTTGCTGTTTCTGCTTAACCATGTGTCATTCAGAAGGCAGGTGACCTCTGTTTGCAGTTGTCCGAGCTGTTCTCAGCGCTTTTATTTGACCTATGGAGCACCTTCACAGGGCATGAGATATTTGGGGATGCAGATCTGTGTAAGAGCAATACCAAGACACAGAACAGACACCTTCCTGTGGAATGTCACTGCAAAGAGAGGTGGCATGGCTGAGTGTTCCCCAGCCCAGACCCCTCTGCTCCTGTGGTTCCTCACACTCCAGCCTCCATGGATGATAAAGACAACCTTTGTTCCAGGCTCCATCTATTTCTTCTCTGGAGTTTGCCTTGGGTGAAATTGGCTGGCTCCACATTTGCTCTTTGTGTTGGGAGATACCCATTTCTCTGTCATGCTGCCTGTAGAAGTCTTTTTTTGGCGGCTGCTTTGAGCACCAGAGAAGCGAGCTCCAAACTCCTGCCCTCTCCAGTTCTCCACTGCTGCTCCCTTCCCCTTGGGATGAAGGGCTTGGGGCAGTGGGAATGCTGTGAGGAGGCAGTGATTGCCCTCATGCAGCAGGGTAAACATCAGAGTCCCCACTCATACTCTCCTCTGCTTTTCTGCTTCTTAACTTGGAGCCTCAGATGATCCAAAGCTTCAGTGAGTATTTCCACACTGGAAATCTGGAGTATTCAGGAGAGTTTGGTGGTCTGCAGATGGCATTGACTCTCTCAGATGGGTTGCAAGCAAAACACTTGGGTCTGCAGGGCAGTTTAATCAGTCTAGACCCTAAAATACATGCTTGGTGACTGTTAAGTTAGCTTTCAGTCTCCAAGATGAAGATGGGGCAGGTCAACATTTCTGTCAGCTAGGAGTTGTGTTCATATATGCTGGGGTTCATACATATATGCAGGGAACAGTCGTGTCTTTGGTCTTTTTTGATCTATGTCTTTGAGGATACTAGCCTGGGTGTTGGCATGGATGGTTTCTTCTGCAAGGAGGCCATACTGCTGGCCTTGTTTTTCCCCGCAGCATAGCTGCAGTGGTGTGTGGTGTAGCTTTCAGATCAAATCATTGAAAATTGACATTTGCCGTTGCTAAACTTTACATCTAGCATAAGGGAGATTGTCTGTTTAGTGAAGCGGAACAAAACAAGTAAGCATATGATAACATCTCTCCTTTGAAAAATCTGGGAGATTTATATACACCAGAGTAAATTAAATTTGCTTCAGTGTGATTAACATGTAAGTTTTACACTTTGGTTTCTTTGGAGCATAAAATGAACGGACAAAACAAATCTAATTGAAAAGGTCTTAAATTCAGCTTCACAATGGCTTGCGTCAAGAGTGGAGCAGCTTTGACAAATAAGAAACAGAGTTGGGACAGCAGTACTCTTCAGTTAGACCAACTGGTACTGCATAGAAAAAATGGACAGCCTTGTCTGTGACTTCTGCATGTGAATTTGAATTGCTTTTGCTTCAGCTTGTCTTTCAGACCTGCAGGAGACTTGTGTATCTGAAAACATGCTCATTGTTGCAGCAGCACTGGGCATGCTGAAAGAGGATATTACCTCTCTGCAAGCCATGCCTTGCTGATATCCCTAGACCACTGCATCTTCGACAGTGCTACTACTTTAACTGATAAAGCCTATCTCTTGTTTCTGCTCTCTTGTGTTGTTGCAGATGAGAAACTGAAAAATGCGGTGAGTGAGGTCTGTGCGATATCCCTTGAAACAAAGTCAGTGCCCAGAAAGATCAGGCATGAAAAGAGTAGTGTAATTGCTTCCAGGCTCTGCAATCTTACACAGAAGTCACTTTGTCCTTGAAGTTTAGATCCTCAGTGTGTTTGTCATGCAAAAACGTTAACTGGCACAGAAGTGAGGGCATTGTGTTCACTGGGCGATATTTGCACAACCTATGGGGGACGGCCAGTGATTGTAGAGGTTGTGGAGAGCCACGTGGGGAAGAGGCAGAAGGCTAAGCACCCCTGTGTCCTTGCAGTGCCTCCAGCTCTGGGAAAGGCTGGGAGAAGGAATCTGCTCATGTGGGGTAGCAGTGAACACGCTAGCAGGTCACTGCCTGTGTTCTGGGCTTGGCAGATCGGATGAGATGGGACATGGGTGGCAGGGGGGACCTGCTATCTCTGATTTCCTTTGTGTCCAGGAAGCTCTGAGGGGTAGATATGGAGGGTTGGGAGCAGAGGACCCCAAGCTAGGCCATGCCTTGGCACACATCGTAGTGGTGATCAGGACAGCTTGGTCCACGCAGGGCCACCACAAGCCCAGGGAGACTGGCTGAGTCCCCAGGTCAGTGTGGTGGCTCCTTAGCCAACAACCAATATGGCAGTAGAAACATAAAGAGAGATCCTTATAGTTAGGTGTTGATATATGGTGGCTGTACTGTGAAGCTGTGTTTTTGGGCTGTGAAGCCCAAGTCTAGGAAGGTGTTGGAAATAAATTTAAAGTGGAACGGAGTGGGTCAAAGCATGTTTGGTGGGGTTTTTTAGTTTTTTTGGGTTTTTTTTGCTTATTTTTTTTTGCTCTGAATGCAATCTGTTATGTTAGAGAGATACCACAAGCTTCTTGTCCTTTTTAATGTTTAGATAAGAGTTGAAAAAAGAAGCAGGGACTAAGCTACTGGCCTAAGGTTATGGTAGAACTGGGAATAAAATCCACACTACCTGACTTTTCATCTTATCCCATGGCAATCCCATGTCTTTTGTTTGCTCGGCAGCTGGAGACGATCTCCAGTCACTTACGAGCATGATGGAGTTGTGCACCTGATGTACCTTTCCCTGCTATAGCAGTGTTGTGGCTGAGGCCAAGAAAACTCCCAAATAAGCCACTTTTTTCCAGGATGATACACTCCTTAGCCAAAGCTTTTTTGTTTGCACATCCCTTAATTGTTACAGGAGCATTCTGCTGTCCTTAATCATATCCCTGCAATTTGACCTGAATTTCCTATCAGTATTATCTAGAGCTGTTTCATTTCTAACTCCTCCAGCCTGGTTTTCCAGATGTTCTTTCTGTATGCAAAAGTCACTAGTGCTGTACTCCCCCTCATTCCTCATTCTTCCTCTATTTTTAGGACTTTGGAAGCTTCTATATATATATTCATATATTCTGCTTTTTTTTTTTCAGTTACACAGCCTGGTTCACAAGTGATACCAGTGTTGTAGTTTTCAACTCAAATTTGTTAGTTTATAAAGAGAAGCTAGCCATCAAAAGAAGTGACTTTTTCTACTCGTAGGACACAGATTTAGAACTTCCAAAATGAGTCTTGGGCTGTCCAACTCTGAGTTCTGTGATTTATTTTATGGGTAATTATTTTTACTTTGTAAATTATGAAGTATTTGCTAGCATATTATAATTACCTGCTGGTTGCTCCTAAGGACAACTCCAGAGGACCATCCGGAGCCCCTCTGTGGTATTCTGGCTATGCAGCACATGGGGAGGGTTGTATGTTTCATCGTGGGACTATGGCCAACAGCACAGTCATTTGCTTCCCCTGCAGGGTCCCTGTGGTAAGTTGGGCTTCTCTGAGGCTGGGGCAGTCAACTGAATATTGGGATTGTAGTTCATGTCCTGTTTCAAAATATAAGAAGGTAATGAGAGAGTGGAGGCATGCCAGGATACATCCTCACTCTGTATCTGCCCCACACCTGGAAATCTTCAATTGAAACATGGCTGTGAGTTCCTTTATCCTGTTGCTCAGGGAGTTGGCAGTGCCACTGGTGACTGGCAAAGTCATGTTTTTTCCTCGGGTGAACATGGAGCCCCAGGAGGACAGCAGACTCCATGTCTCATCCCCAGCATATAGCCTGCAACAGACCTGTAGTACAAGTTATTAGTGTTACCATCACGGTTATGTGTTTATAATTGGTGTTACTGGAATGCAGAAGAGCAACAGTGAGCCCGAAGAGCACCCTCATGCTTCAGGTGCGGTGCAAGTGGAGCAGTCTTAGACTGAGGCATTAGCAATTTGAGAAAGATCAAGAAATGGCAGATGGACATCTGTTCTGGGGATTAATACGTTGGATTACAAGTTGTTGGTTAAATTCCCTACTGCTACAGATTTTTGCTACTTAATTATTCCTCCAAACGGAAGATACAAAGTCGTTCCCATCTTTCCAAGCACCTCTTTAATTCTCTTTTAAACATGGTCAATATTTAGGAACACAATAAATGCATCTGATGGTACTTCCTTTTGCCACCTTTTCTTAACACTGACGTATTTGCTTTTTTTGAAGATACCTTGTTTTTGGAAGGCGACAGAAAACTTTGGACTGTGGAAATATTTTTGCAGAAAGCATTAGATAAATTTGTAAATTGTTTTGCAGAGAAAATGCAGGCTGCATAAAGGGGCCCATAAAAGATTTTCTTGACATGTGTGTGGTGGCTTTGACTGAAATACCATGGCTTTTGTTTTTGGGATGCCACAGTGTGCTTAATCTGTTTTTTAACTTTCTTTCACCAATTCCAGTGTGTAGTGTATTTCTTTTGCCCCCAGACAGAGTTATGCTTTGCTTTGTTGTTTACAACTTGTAAAAACTACCCACCAACTTGCTTAGATGGTCCTGGTAATAGAAGTTGGAAAATTTAAACTCTTAACCTGAATGGTGATCAATGCTGAGGAAAAGAGTAGATAAAAGTCACAAATGTTACATGAAAGTATGAAATAATGTAGTTTTTTTTTAATCTTTCTGGCAAATATTATTTCTAGAATGCTTGTTTATATATTCAGTTGTGAGTTTGTGTAGAGGATTAGTGGACCTCACGTGGAAAATTTCTGGTGATGCTGGAAAAACAGGCACTGATGGACTGCCTGCCTGTACGGTTGTAAGTAAATACATAAATCAGAGGGAGATGGGGAGAGAACAAGGACTCCCCCCAAAGCTGAGACCACAAAGGAATTAGACTGTAGTGGTCTGACCTTCCTTTGTTTCCTCGGATTTGTCAGGAAGAGGGGCAGTTACCTGAGCTGATCTCATCCAATATGCACCTTAACAACTAAAGCTGTGAGATAAGTGAATTAAGTCTGAACTACATAATCTTGTCCCAAGTAATTATCCAATTGTTTTGCTTGAGAGTCTGTTGTGGGCAGGGAAATTCAGCCTCTGAAATGAGCCCTAGAGAGTGTTTAAAGACTCAAGTGGTGATGTTTTTTGAGAAATGTTTCTTTCAGATATGGATATCATGCATCAAGTTCAGCTGTGCAATATTTTGCTACATATTAGAAGGGCATGAGGTCATGGTTACTGGTAGGATTAAAGACCTGGTCTTTGGAAGGGGCAGATTTGTTGCTGCGGCACACCTTGGCATTTGTGCCCATCACAGTGATGCGTGTAGTTCAGGCAGATCCACACTGCTTTTGTAGGTTGGTTAAGACTTCGTTCTGTGCAACACCTGCCTGTGGTCTGTCTCTTACCTCTGTGAACCTGTGGATTAAGTCTTACATTTCACCTCCATGCACCCTTGTGCCCTAGGGCAGTGGGTTTGGGAAGGAGGGAAGCCCTATATCTGGCCGCACAGCACATTGCACTGCAGGCAGGTTGTATGCAGACTGTTCGGAGCCTGCAATCACTGCATGTTGTTAATCTGCTGTATAAATACTCCTGGGAGAAGCAGAAGCAGAAGCAGAGGGAGCAGTTCAGCAAGCCAAGCTGGCTCAGTGTTTCCTCAGGGGCAAGTAAATGAGTTTACTCTCCATATAGTTCTCGAGTTCCTTATATAAAAGTTATCACTTGCTCCACCGAGTGTGCTTCTCTGCTGACACATGTGGGACATGCAGAGGCTGCAGTGAGGCCTAGTGAGGGAGCATCACTTGCATGCACAAACATTTGGCTGCAGTATTTCTGCTGCTGCGAGTGCATCTCTGTTCACATGGCCATGGTGTCACGTTGAGACGGTAGTTGTTGGCTGGGGAGTGTTGGGTAGAGATCCTGGCGGCCATCCCTGTGTTTTCTGAGAGGCTTCCAGTGGGTTTCTCCCAGCTCAGTTGATGAGTGGTGCTAGGAGTGGGTGATGGGCAGCCGCCATGAGTATCGACCCTGGTGCTTGTGAAGAAAGGCTGCCTTTGCATGGTGTAAGTGGGTGAAGTATTGGTGTTTGCATCACAGCTGCAGCATGAGGATGTTGTGCCAGAGAGGCCATACAGCACTGCACTTTGGCTGATTTGCACAGCCTGAGTCATCTGTCACTGAGTACCCAACACCCTGTGGGATACATCAGGGAAGTCTTCTAAGGGGATCCCCATGAAACACGTTCTCAGTGTTTCATGAGACCTTCTAAGAGGTCTTCGCCCTCTGCCTTTTCACGTGCTGCGTATTGCTCTCATCTGAGGGGTTTGCAAATCAGAGGTCTTCATGCCTCTGTCTGCGTCAGGCTGCTCTGCCCAGAGCAGTGGGCTCTTCCTGCTTTCCTGCCTGTAAAGTCACTGCTGGCTCAGGACCGTTGCTCTGGAGGTGCTGGACTTCCACGCTCCTTGGTCTAGCCGCTGCATAACAGCTCACAGCTGCATTTTGAATAATGGCAGATTTGAAATTAAAAGTGGTGGATTATTTTTACCTTTCTTTCTGACAATTATTATTTTTAAGATGCTTGTTTATACATTCAGTTGCAGAAACGTATATGCAGGATTAGTGGACTTCACGTGGAAAATTTGTGGTGGAGCTGGAAAAATAACTGCCTGTTGCGCACTAATAAACAAATATTAATCAGAAGAAGGTGAAGAGAGAATGAGGGAACCCTCCAAAACCCAGACCATGAAGGAATTAAATTGTGTTGGTCTGATCATTCTTTGCTTCCCACTCTGTTCTGGCTATGGGGATTGCCAGGAAAGGGGGGCAGTTACCTGAGCTGTTCTCAATGCAGTATGCACTCTAAGAGCAACTAAAACTGTGAGATAATTGAATTAAGTCTGGACTACATAATCCCAACCTATTATCTGGTTGTTTTGCTTGAATATCTGTTGTCAACTGTGTAGGCAGGAAAATTCAGCCTCTGAAATGAGCCCTAGATAATGCTTTTGAATTCAGCTAGTGTTTTCAGTGACTTAACTCTGCTACTAGATGGGGAGGTTGTACAGTTTTGCACAGTTGTGCTTCACATGAGAGGGACATTAGCTGTACTTATTGTAAACTAAGGGTCATTTGTAGGACTAAAGAGCTGCTCTTGAAGGGGAAAGGCTTGTTCATTAACACTACCTCAGTATTTGTTTACATCATTGTGACGTTTATGCAAGTCCATGCCAGTAAGAATTCATCTGATTTTTCAGCTGTGAACTCTGTTTTGTACGTTCACTGACGCTTTCCTATCAGGGTATGCTAACACAGCAAACCCCTTTTTGATGGATCTAAATAGTGGAGCCAGAGAAGCCTGAAAGCGCTTCTTTCTCCAGGTACACACTGTAATCTGGGAGGTGATTGGGAGCTGTGAGTTGAGGCTGCTAATTTTACACAGATTTATTTCCGGAGAACTTTTATAAAGTTGTGTTACTGTATATTCAGAGAAAGACATGGTAAGAGCTCACAGCAGTGATGGCTAGGAGATTGGTGCCTCAGTGACAGTAATTCAGTAGTGTTGGTATGGAACACTAATGAAGGAAATTTTGCATGGTTTGTTTGTTTGTTTGTTTGTCTGTTTAATAAATGACAAATTACTACCTCCACAAAAGAAATAAACAAGTGTGGAAAGTATGTGACAGTGCCTTCATTAAAGTGGACATTTCTAATTGAGTGGAGCTTCTGAGTGCATGAGAGAGCAGCTAGAAATGGTAACTGTTGAGCAAGGAAAGTTTAGTTCTTGGCAACATACTGAGTAAATGACAAAGAATGATTAAAAGTGCTGCCATGTAGAATCAGGCTCATATGTTCTTGAATTTAATTTTTAAATAGCTTGGGTCTGTTCCCATTCAGAAGCCAAACCATTGCAGAAACCGATACATAGTTTTTTAAAGACCACTTTCCATCTGCAGTGGTTATTTAATGTATGTGCAGAAGGTCGTACAATGCAAAAGTGGTCTGCAGAATTGTACAGAATACTCTTGCAGCTTATTATTTTTAAAAATCAACTCCAAATATATTAACTATGTGTATATAAATAGCAATTTCATTGCAGGAAAAAAAACAGAGAAAGCTCTGTGTTGACAGACATTTTATTTTCTGTTTTTGTTTTTTTAGGTGGTTCAGTGCCTCATGAAGAATCCTCACTGGTTGTGAATAAAGGGGAGGAATTAAGGCTGAAGTGCAATGAGGAAGGACCCGTGACTTGGAATTTCCAGAACTCGGATCCATCGGCAAAAACAAGGATTTCCAATGAGAAAGAGTGGCACACCAAAAATGCTACAATCAGAGACATCGGCAGATATGAGTGCAAAAGCAAAGGGAGTATTGTGAACTCTTTTTATGTTTTTGTTAAAGGTAAATATTAATGAATTATTTTTGTTTCTCCCACCCTTTCTCAAAGTAACAATAAATGCTGGAAGAGGAAATGAATTTGAGGCACAGGGAGAGAACACAGTCTGGTAGGAGAAAACTTCCCTATCCAGCAGACAAAAAAGTCATTGCTTGCAATGGTATTTTCATTGGTTCAAAGTCCTGGAGGAGTTTTGTTTTACATCGCTGTTGTTTTGTGGTGAGATATAATACCAGAGCTCTTGATCTTGAAGCCAGTCAAGTGACCTAAGTCAGTTGTATGTGTCAGTTGTACTGTGAGGAAACAAGCAGTATGTATGGAAATGTCTTTTTTAATTCCATGCCATCCATCAATATGGAGTCATGTGAGGTTTGGCCCCAGGCTTTTGATTTATTGAGGCAGATAGGAGATTTGGCTTTTTGAGGCTGCACTCTCAGGGTTAAGCCAGCAGGTAACAAATAATGCCTCTGCCTCTAGCTCCTGATCTACCTTCTGTCTGCTCAGAAATGTCTTGGAGAAAAATGTCTCTGCTCTGATGTGCTTTCTCAATCCCTTATTGTCCTTTTTGTCCAGCATTTTATTCAGGTTTCTTCTGCACTTTTGTTGGCTCTTGATCTGTGGCTTCATCAGCTGTCCTCAAGCTGCCAATTTACTGGCAGCTCGGCATTCCTGGCATTCTCTTTTCCTGGGATTCCCTTTTTCTTTCTAAGGAAGACAGTTGTTTTGTATCTGCTTGACCTAGCTCTGGAAATGTTGAGGGAAAGAAGTTCTACAGCTTCCACCTGCTCAGAGATAGCATTCCTCATCCAACAGCGTTTACCTCAGAGAATTTCCCTTGAAACCTGCCAGTCCTTCAGAAATTCCTGCAAGGTTATTCTTCAAGACAGGGAGAAACAAGCACAGCACAGTGAAGAGTGTCTTCTCAAGGAAAGATATCTGGCATACTGAGCATACAACTTACACAACTGCATAGCCCCTGAGTTGTCCAAATAACCATGCAGCTACCATGGATGATTTTTCGTGACCTTTTGTGTTTCTCTTAGACTATGACCAAAGGAAATCTGGCATATATTTTACCCATACATGACATATGTTGTTGACTTTATCTTCCATGACTGTTTTATGAAGGTCATGGTAATTATACCAGACAGCTGTGATCGTAGATACATTTGTGTCTTCCATTATGCCAGTGACTCCTTCACCTTAGCATAGCAGGCAGCCCTCCCACTGAGCATGATTGCCAAAGCATCAGAGAAGCTGTGTAGTCCTCATGCAATTCGTTGTTAACTTCTTTGTCTTAATGGTGTGAAAAATGTTCAAGCTTCACTTTGTTGGGTTCTTGACAGTAAATAGGATGGCCATTGTAGCGGTGGTTCAGTGACATCTCAGGACACCTTGAAGGTGGTGCCATGAACTCAGATACTTATGAAGCTGCTATAAGCACCCCATATGCTTTGTGCTTGTAAAGCTGAAAATGAAGAGAAAACAGGACCAAGAGTAAAGCTCTAGAAGGAGATCTTCTAAAGATCTAGAAGGAGAGCCTCAGTCCTGCACAGCCCCAGGTGACACGGAAGATGGGGGCAGGTCTTTATCTCATATGCTGATCTAGATCTACTTTCACACAGATGATACAGTGTTGACAGACTGTAGGCACATACCTCTTTCACCTCTCTGCTTTGGCAGAAAGTGGCTGTATTGCATCTACAGTAGCAGTTTGTGTCCCTGTCCACGTAAGTTCAGTGAAGATCCAGTTAGTTAAACGCTTTCATAAGAGATCAGGTTGTCTGTTCTTGATTTCAAGTCTTTTCAGACATGGGCAATGTCTTACATGATAAATGTGTAAGCATTTCCACATCTTGTGCTGGAAATCTGAGGTAAGCAAAGAAGGCACATCCCAAAGTATGCTTTGGGTGGTAAGCTGTGAAGAAGAGAACATGAATATGAGCAGCCTTATTTGTATTAGGATTCCCTATGGAGAATCCTTTCATGTCTTCTGAATGTGAGATTTCCCTTCTGGGAGGAGATAGAAGATGGAAGGAAAACTTCTCAGTGAATCTGCTTTACCCCACAAAGCCTTTTCTGAAGTTTCAGCTGTCTTTGTTGCAGTGTTCTGCATTCAGGAACACCTGTTTTTTTCCCCTAGGGAGCCATGCTTTCTGTAGAGTGAAGATATCTTGGCTCTGTTTGTACTGGGAAGGAAGTGGACTCCGAAGAAAGCAATCAGTTATATCTCTGTAAGGAGGGACATTTAGAAGAACCTTCTAGTCCACGGTCCACAAGCTTAGGAGTATAGTTATTCACAGCTTGTCGCTGTGTAACCCTGAGTGCAGAGCGTGACACTTCAGATCTGCTCAGACAGGCTTTACGTTTCCATTTCTGTTTGTGGTCTCGATTCTCTAGCTCTAGACTAATGCTTCAAAGATTTCAGTTTGTGCGTTCTTCCAGTATCAAAAGAGGCTAAATCTACATCCTCATTCTCCTAGAAAACAGCTTTTGTAGTTAACAAACTTTACCTAAACACAGTGTGCTTTGTATTCAACCTGATACTTCTTGTCTTAAACCAGATTAATATTGTTTGTCATCTGAACTCGCTTCTCTAAGTCTTCTCAGTTAAATCATGGCTTGTTTGATCTGTAGCCACTCAAGATGTACAAGGCCAGTTTTGTAAAAACAAAAACTTTTTCCTCTGTTTCTACAGTTCTAATTCATGCTACCTTGTAGGGAGGGCAGATGAGAGCTGAAATACACTTTTACAGAGTGTTTGTCATCTCATCATCCTTTTTTGTTGTGTTTGCTATTAATGGTCACGTTCTTAGCATCTCAAGGTCATCAGCTATGTGGTTGGCCAAGATGAAATGCTTTAGAGAGGTCATCTTGGGAAGAATTACCTGACGATTTTTCAGTCAGATATGCTGTTCGTATGTCTAGGTTCTTCTACAGAGGCTAAAAATACCCCTGGTTTAGGGAGGAGAGAGAGAGAAATTGTTTGGTGCTTCCTCTGGTAGCAATGTGTTTTGATTTAGATTATATATTTTACAGAAGTGAAAACCGTAATTTTGGTGTTTTTCAACTTCCATTTACTCATAAATTTCTTCGGAATCCTCTTGTGGGCATGAAACTTTATAGCCCTGCCACAAGCTAAAAGCAAATTACTTTTAATGGTCTGTGAAAATCTGTTTACTGTTGGTGAGGGTGGACAGTGGGGGTTTGGAGCTAAACAAGGCAAAAAAAAAAATAAATTCCATCTCTAAACAAAGAAGCAGTGGGATTATTTTTAGTGCACATTATTCTTTAGTGTGTCTGGTACTGAATGCTACTGCACATCTCCTGTTGTGCTGCTCTTTTAAGACAGAAGTTAATTCTCTTGGAAAACTTGAATTAGGTAATACTGAGTTTTATTGGCTGAATGTAAAACTTTCTTTGAAGAAAGTGCCCAGTTGCAGTGTTAGGATGATCAGAAATACCCTCTACAATGTCAGCTTTTCTAACAGGTCTTTGTTTTTCCTCATAGATCCAAATGTGCTCTTCCTTGTTGATTCTCTGATCTATGGAAAAGAAGACAGTGACATCCTGCTGGTGTGCCCACTAACAGATCCGGATGTTTTAAATTTCACCCTGAGAAAATGCGATGGCAAACCTCTCCCCAAAAACATGACATTCATTCCCAATCCACAGAAGGGTATCATTATAAAGAATGTACAGAGGTCATTCAAGGGCTGCTACCAGTGCTTGGCAAAGCATAATGGAGTTGAGAAAATATCAGAGCACATTTTCCTGAATGTGAGACCAGGTAACACTGGAGTTTTTTCTTCTTGTAGAGTGCCTGATTTTCACCTTTCCTTCCTAGGAGCTGCAGGGAGGTGCTCTGATGAGAAACTTCCCCTTGTGTACTGACTTTCCCATGGGTGGCAATTCTTCTGGGGACGAATGGAGTCTTCTACTCAAAGCGTAATGTGCTTCTGCACCAAGCGATGGCTTTGTGGCATATCTGACTGCTGCAGGCAGCAGCTGTGTGAGGGCACACGTTGTCTTGTGTTGTTCTCTTGGGTTGTAGCTGCTCTGAGCATTTTGTTTGGCTACAGTCACTTCTATCTTACATTTAAGGTGATTTCCAGATGTTCTTTTCACCATTTAAGAAATGTGGGTTGTGCTGTTTAACTTGGAGGACAAACCAGTGCCCTGAGGTTTGAACAGGCTTGTTGAGGCAAAGTGGAGATTTGTATGCCTGACTCATATGTCTGTTGCCCACAAGTGACAGCATGAAGAACCTGATGGCACTGAAGAAGGGAGATTCAGCAGAGGCAGAGCTTGAGGGAACACAGGGACGCTGTTTATCTCCATCTTCATGGTCATGACAGCAACTGTGCTTCCAGATCATGAGTAGATTGTGTTGGCTGCTAGATGTACCACTGACCTCTGCAGACCTGTAGATTAAGCCTTACATTTCACCTTTGCACACCCTGGAGCAGTGGGTTTGGGAAGGAGGAAATCCCTGTGCTTCGCTGTGCAGTGTGTTGCAGATAGGCTTTGTGTGGAGAGTTTGGAGCTTGCAATCGCACTATGTGTTTTTAATCTACTGTGTAAATACTCCCAGGGGAAGCAGAGGGAGTGGTTCAGTAAGCCAGGCTGCATCAACTACATGAGTTTACTCTCCACGTAGTTCTTGAGCTCCTTAAATAAAGTTATCACTTGCTCCAGCTGAGCATGCATCTTCGTTGACATTTGTGGGAGATGCAGAGGCTGCAATGAGATCTAGTGAGGGAGCATCGCTTGTGTGCACAGACATTTGCTGCGCTGCTTCTGCTGCTGCGAGTGCATCTCTGTTCACATGGCCATGGTGTCACCTTGAGATAGTAGTTGTTGACTGGGGAGTGTTGAGTGGAGATCCCGGTGGCCATCCCTGTGTTTTCTGTGAGGCTTCCAGTGGGTTTCTCCTAGCACATTTGATGAGTGGTGCAGCTGCCGTGAGTATCAACCCTGATGCTTGTGAATGAAGATTGCCCTTCCAGCAGTGAGAGGAAGGGACATGGAGTTATTTGCTTTATGGCTGTGGTGGTTTGACCTGCTTGGACCTGTGTTCCTCAGCTGTGGGGTGGGCAGTGGGGGCTGTCTGAAGCCTGCAGTTTGATATGACAAATTGAAGAAGCCTTTTTCCTGGTTATTTGGAAATGAATACTGAGAATTTTAATGGATTTTAATGATTAATAAAAGATTTTAATTAAAGAGAACAAAAGTTTAATCTGTGCAGGCATCTCTGGTATTCTCCTTTGACTTAAAAAAGTCAGGTCCGTTCTTGCTCTCTCTGGTGTTTGTTCTGTAACAATTTTTTTTCCTGTTTTTTCAGGGATGGCCAAAGAAAGAAACTGCTTAACAGTTGATTGACACAACTGACATGTCTCTGACATAGTAGAATGCAAGTTGTCCTATTGGTATATTTCACTTTTATGGTCTAGAAACCTGTACTTGCTGGATCTAGTGGTGACTTCAGACAGCAGGGCGTTGGCTTGGCATCCTTTGCTGGCAGCCATCTGATGCTGCACAGCAGTAGGTGGCCTGCAGGACCCAGGCACCATGTTCCCCTTCTGGGAAGAAGTGTTCAGTGAATGGAAGCATCTGCTGGAGGCCACCAGCAGCAAAACAGTCCCACGGTGTAGTCATCCTCACTGTTGTCATTATTGTGCTGTAATGCCAACTCCATAACAGTGAGAAGTCCCACTTTATTCCTGTCTAAAGTTTTTACTTTTAGTAGGCAGTGCTTTTGTAGTCATAACCGTGACACTTAAAGCCCCCAGCCTGAACTTCTGGTGCTGAATGACAGGAGAGGGGCCCATGAAGCAGGGAACTGTGCTGCGTACTCAGACACACACTACCCTGTTACTCTGACACAGGGAGTGCTTACGTCTAGCCCTTTTCTAAACAATGAGGGACTTTATGGCTTTTTTTTTGGTCCTTAGATGTTGCTGGTGGGTGAGAACACAGCACGCATTCTGCACTGGCTTCCTCATGTCCCTTGGATACTGCCAGGGGGTGATTTTTTACGTGGGCATTTATATCTGAAGAGAGCAAACATGGTTCTTTGTTTCCTCCCATAACTGCTTGCAGCAATATGAGGAAAACATTATTGTTAAAACATGAATGGATGCAAAACATGGCATTTTTCTAAGTTTTATATAATTTACTTAATACAACTACAAAGTCTCTGTCGGAGGCAGGAAGAGAGTCTGGAATGCCTTATCTGATACACTGCAGTCACAATTTGAAAGTGAGTCTTCCTGAATAAAAGCCACAGTGAGAAGTTCACTTCTACCAACACAAGCCTGGAGTCTCACAAGTGAGAAAAACTTAAAGAAAGTATTAAGAAAAGTAAATTGTAGAAGATCCAAAGAGGTAAAGAGCTTTGCTGGGATAAGAGACACGTAGTCCTCAAGTATACTTGAGTTACGACTGGGGTATAGCTAGCCCACGAGGCTGTAGATCTGTGACATTTTCCTGAACAGACCCAACTTGCGTAAGCACCTACCTTTCAGGTGACTGAGGTGTCAGTGACCATGGCTCTAGCCACCCCTGCTTCTGTGAATGCTCATTGTGAGCAGAGGTCATGGTGCTGTCAGAGGCAGGTGTGCTGAAAGCCTCGAGCTGCATGTGCCCTGCCTGGGGACAGAAGCTTCCAAGCAGGTCTATCAGGTGCTTGCTACGGACCTGGCAGACAGTGCTTTGTGTCTGCTGCTCTATTTTATATTTCAAAGCTGCAGTTAGTATAAAGCTGTGTTTTTCGATGACTGATCTTCACTGCGTTTTTAGAGTACAACATTTTAATTGCTGTCAAGGAATGAGTTGTCTCACTGATGGTTCAACATTTTCAAGTTTATCATGCAAGCTACTAAGCTCTAACAAGTATTACCTAACTTTAAATTTAATTTGAAGGGAGATTGAAGCAGAAATGTGCTTGTTGTGAAGAAACAAGTGTGTAATACGTTAAAGAAATTTGAATGCCTCTTGGAGGCCTGAAATTTTATTGGAAAGTTAATGACTGTTGATTTTTATCCCCCCTTGGAAACTCTGAAGCTAATGAAAAGTAATGCACTTCTAAATTGTTTTCCAGTTCACAAAGCTCTTCCAGTCATTACCTTATCCAAAAGCTATGAGCTTCTCAAAGAAGGGGAAGAATTTGAAGTTACATGCATAATCATGGATGTGGATAGCAGCGTACAAGCTAGCTGGATTTCTTACAAAAGTGTGGTGAGTGCCTTTAGCCACATCTTGTATGCCTCAGTGCAGTACACAAACTGTGAATGTTCATATGCTTGTCTTGCATCACTGGCGTGGGGTCCATTTGGATTTGCTGCCTTCCCGAAGGGACACATCCTACAGACTGGTGAGGGTTCAGTGACTGTCCCATGCCCATGTGGGCCTTCATGATCACTGAGCATGGCTAAAGGGATACCATCAGCACTGGCTTCTCTTCACAAACAGAAGCTAAAGTTTGGCTCTTCAATGTGAAGTTTAGGTGACCTCTGTTGGGCTGCCTAAATACAGAAGCACGGAGTGCCTACACATCATATTGCAATCAATGGGAGCTGCAAATATCAACACATGGACTGCAAATTACATATTCTAGTCGTTATCATTAACAGTAAAATACCTGCTAATTAGCATGGGATTGTATGTGACAGGAATAGTAGTAAGCAGTCACAGGAATGATTAATTCATTTAAATTATATGGTGTGCCTCACTAATTAGGAAAGTCCTGAAAAATGAACTAGTGAACTGTCTGTAGTGATCACTGAAGTTGCTGCTGACATGATGGAATTAAATTATTGACAACTTAAATATGCCAGAGAGTTGGCTGCTGACAGCACAGCTCTGCTGAAGACCATCAACAGTGAGGTCCCCTCTCCTGGTCACCTTGATGCTTGAAACACAGGGCTGGGTTTCGAAAAACTATCTGTAAGAGAGGGCCCAGGAATCAGCAGGTGCTGGTTTGTGCTTAAGGGCACCTTCTACTCTTCTGGGTATACCCCAAAATTTAAACGAACTAAAAGCCCTTGTGAAGACCTGTTGGTAACTCCTGCCATATATGTTCCCATGCTAATTGGCTGGACCTTTACTGTTAATACCAGTGACTAGATTACATAATTTTCATTCTACGTGTGCATGAAAAAAAAAAAAAAAAAGGTTTCTGTGATTGTATGCTGTTTGAATAAATAGCACAACCTCAGGCAAATAGCAAACTATGAGGCTCATTCCCTGGGGCCACGAATCTGGCACAGCTTCTCTCGCTAAGTGCTTGTGGCTCTAGAAATCCCATCACCCAGCTCCGAGGGCTAGGGGGGCACTAAGTGAACAAAAGATAGCATGGGACCTGCAGATGGGGCTTCTGGTTCTGTGCCAAGGTCAACTGCAAGTCTTTCATTTAAGGACTGTGCTTCTTTTCTTGCTCCTCCCTCTGCCTTTTTGTGTTAGAATGTGATGAAACTGGAGTCTTACCTTAAGTTTTCATGGTTTTTCATTTTATGAGTAAAAGCCACGAGGAAAATATTTTTGGCTAAAAAAATTTGACTTTTCTGTTCCTTCTGGTAAATAACAGAGGATGCTATTGTTTAAATACTATCATCACATTAAATTTGGTACAGAAACAGAATACATAAAATTCACATATGAAGAATTTTTCCTGAATAGGTTAAAGGAAAGAAATTGAAAGGAGTTATCACCACTTTTGAAAACTGGTGACTTGCTGTAAGTGAACACCTCCACACAGAACAGATTTCTATTGGTGGTTCGTATGGCTCAGAAGGAATCAAAACTGTACAGAGAAAATAAAACCTAAACCATACTGTGTGATTCTGTGATTTGTTTGTACAAATAAAACCTTCTGTCAGTTCCTTACCTTCATCGTCATTAAAAGTCCAGCCAGAGTGAGCTGGATCTGGCTTGGGCATGACATCCTTTTCTCCACAGCACTGAAATATTTAAAGAAATCAGGCTTTCAGCTCTGTGTTTTGGGCTGGTCTCTCTCAGGTGGGTTCTCTGGGTCTTTGTGGGACTGGAAGCACTCTGTTTTGAAACATCAGATGGAAAAGAAGTGCAGCATAAGTGTGCCCTAGAGTGGGGTTTGGAGACGGGAAGAACGAGGGGAAGGGGTAGAACTTGGGAAAGGACATTGTCTCTCAAAGACAGCTGATCACACGCTTGTTTTGCATGGAGAGATTCTAGTGATAGGTTTGTCATGATGGCTTATTATTCTGGTTTAAAGTTATGAATATTAATATAGTGAAGTCATAATTACTTCTATTTTTAATTTATTGAGGAAAGATGCTGCATACACAGTGTTTTAGATGTTAATTGTTTTTTTACCGACAGATTGTTACAAGCAAAAGCAGAAATGTGGGTGATTACGGATACGAAAGGAAATTAACATTGAACATCCGTTCAGTGGGAGTTAATGATTCTGGAGAATTCACTTGCCAAGCAGAGAACCCTTTTGGAAAAACCAATGCCACTGTAACCTTGAAAGCACTAGGTAAATAGTTCCTGTAAAAATCTTAACATTTCTAATTGTGGAAGGTGGAAAGTGAAGATACTGAGTATCTTTTCCTTCCTTTTCTCTTCTTTTCCCCAAACCTGGATGTGTAAGTTACTTCATTAAAAGGTTAATGCAGACTTGGTGCCATATGGGGGTGGTTCAGGAAGGGCTATGGAGTGTGCAGCTACTTTAATTTCTGCAGCCCTGTGCATGTTATTGGATTGCGATATTAGAACAACCACCCAACAGTGTACCCATCTCTCTTTTTTTTTTCTTTCCTGGTTTAATTTAAAATTTAATCCAGTCTTAATGAAGCAAGTAATTTACCTTTGCCTAGTACTTTTCCTATGCTTTAGTAATTTGGCAGCACAAGTACAAAGCATATCTTCAGTACCTGCCTTCCAAGCATGGGAAATTTCACTGACATTGGCATGTCAATGTTTTTTTATTCAGGAGGAGCTATATATGTATTTATATTTAAAATAATGCTGTGGGGAACATTCAAGTGTGTATAGGCAGCATGAGATGTTTCTGGAGCTCACAACCATGGTAAATCCAGCATCCATCACTTCCCTAGATTTGGGGATCATATCCCTTAATAGTGAGCAAACTCCCCTCCTCCCATTGTTTAACAGTGTCAGCTAGACCTCTGCTGCTGTGTATTAGCTCGTATGATATACAGTGCCATTCAAATTTTAAAGCTGCCAAAAAATACTAACTTGATCGACTAATTAGGGACATATACTTGTCAGTTCTGACCAAGTCTGTGTAGTTGGTTAAAACAGTTTCAGTTCCTTGAGGTCAGGACAACCAAGGGCAGCTGAGACTGTAGCTGTGTGCCAGGCCTTGTATTCTCTTTCTTAGTACATCTGTTTTTCTGGAGACAAATACCCCCATAACATTGCTTGATATGCTTTCCCAAGTAGCCTAAAGAAAACAGAAGCACTTGAATTCTGTGGATAGATCTCTAGCCTAGCTGCAGAAGTCTGATTGCAGTTAACCTTGCTATACCATTGGAGGGGGTAGGGCTCATGACACATTTTCCTCTTTTTTTTTTTTTTCTTAATATAAGAGACTAGATTCATATGTAAAAGAGTGAAACTGTATTAAGTATGAAAGAAAATCTTTTCCCCGAGGAGAATAATGTGAAAGCTTTTGTTATAAGAGGAGGGAAGTTCTTACCTAGAATTCTTAGGACGACTATGCATGCAAATATGGTTTTAAAAAGGATTGACTTTAGGAAGTCTGATGACTAAAATAAAGCATAGCATTGTAGAAAGTAGAAAATAAACCAACAAGTTTGTATTTAGTAAGATATAAAGTTTGTGCTTAGTAAAAAATAACAGAGAAAAGCTGGAATATTTCATTTTTGAGATACTTTTCTCCCCAAAACCTCTCAAATTTGTCCTAAAATAAAATAAACTTTGTCTCCTGGTTTCCTTTTACCATTCATTGTCAATTTAGCTGTATCTTTCTAAACCATACCAGCTCCTGGCATCATGGGAAGTGATCTGTAGTACAAACTGGAGGGACCCTGGAATTGTGTCAGAATCTAAATC
>JAOWBP010010882.1:0-24933 GCA_028571105.1 Tragopan temminckii | reverse complement strand
AAAAAAAAAAAAAAAAAAAAAAAAGTGAAGTGGGAGATAAACAGTTATATGCAAGATGAATTTCTTCTCCTCCCTTCAATCTTCTGTTTTATAGTTCTGGCTAATTTTTCAAGAGGAAGAGTTCTCGGACATGGGGGTCCTACCTGTCAGTCCCTGCCAAGAACTGTATTGTTAATGTTACTGCACAGCAGCTCACTCAGCTAAGTCAGAGCGCGCCATTAATGGATCTCTAATAAAATAAATTCAGCAGGAGTCTCAGTACATATTTCAGTGCCTTCCCAACTAGGAAAGCTAGGAGGGCTCAAGAGCTTTCCTAAATCAAAGCCTATAACCAAGCTGGCTCGAATTACACTGGTTTCTGAACAACAGCACATTGTTTTCAATTAGCCTCTAGCCTCAGATTTATTGTTTCAACAATTCATTATTTCATTCAGTTACTTTTTGGCTAACAAGTTTAAACCATTTATTCCGTTCACAGAAAGCATCTGTGAAAAATTCTGAGACACCGAGTCAGCTCACCAGAGCCTTCCACAGCCATCCCTGCCTTCAACAGAAAAAAGTTTCACTCCCATTTGTGACGTGACTGTGGCCTAGCACTTAATGTTAATTCCTCTGGGCAGATGCAGGCCAAGTCCAAGCTAATAAAATTATCAGACTGCAAATTTGAAAATTAATTTGAATCCAATCAAAATGGAAATTCTGACATGCTTTGGGCTACTTTTCCAAGAAATCACAACACAATCCACTTGAACTTGTTAAATAAGGTGGGGTAAAGGAGAAGAACGTTTACACATTTATCTAAAGGGCTATTTGTCGTTCAGAGACTTAACACCAACAGTGAGGTACCTTCACATTAAAGGTCTGCAGCTCACTGTTTGCTTTTAACAGCATGAATTAGGAGGAGTTCCATTCTGATGGGCTCGGTGCCTGCCACACTCCTGTTCCACAGACACCCTCCACTGGTCTGTTCTCATAGAGCCTTTAGTGCCATTGCCATGACCTCTCATACTTACAACATGTATGTGATGACGCCTACGCTCCACATGTCTGTTGGGTAGGAAACAAAGTCATAGTTCACCACTTCGGGAGCCAAGAACTCTGGAGTTCCAAAATTAACCTTCAGTTTTTCACGAGGTTTGTACCTTTAACAGAAAGAAACAGACATCAATGCTGAGAGCAGGCCAGGGAAACAAATATCTCATCTCTAGAAATCAAAGCATGGTACAAATAAAAAAAAAAAAAGAGGTGGCATAGCAGAGTCTCCAAGACAACCAGGACAGCATTAAGGTCTTTAAGACCTTAATTAAAAGTCTTTTTTAAGATCACAAAAACAAATAAGTGAATTCTGCTGTGACTGCAGGTAAGACAATCAGTTATCCACATGTCTGAGTAAAACCAGAAAAAAAGACCAGGGGCAATAAAAGTTGCATAGACCTCTGTCACTGAATGAAAGAAGCTATGCTCTCTGCCAGGTTCCACCTCTCCAGCAGATGTTGTCCAACATAAAACAAACAAACCTGTTTCCATTAAAACAGGTTTGGAAAGCATTTGCTTCCCTATGCTCAGTTACATTTTAGGTTAAAGGTCTGTGTAGCAGATACGAGCAAAACATAACTGCAAAGGTGGGACTCTCTGAAGAGCATTATTTGGGCTTAGTAACATGTAAAACGCAGATCCGTATAGAGAGAAAATAACTCCATTTTATTGCTTAAAAATTAAGGGTACAGATACTGAGCCAGTAATAAGTTTCACTGATGCCAATGGGAGTTACATCTAAGTACACAGACAGAAAACAATTAAAGCATTGCTTTTATATCTCAGTTTCTTGGAAGATTTTTTTATACTCTGCTTCAGTAAAAAATTACATCTTTATCCTCCATTTCATAAATTAATTAGTCTCAGTGCATCCATCTGTTTTCATAAAATATTTCTAAAACAAGAGTTTTTGGATAGATACCAGAATATGATACATACGTACATGTTGTCAATGTATGCATGTATATACCAGGTCCTGGCTTAACAAAATCCTCAAAGGGTTTAGAAAAAAAAATGAAGAAATGTTTTTATAGTTATACCAACAGGAGTCAATTCTTTCAATTCTAGACGATCTGACTCACGTTCCCACAGCTTTCCTTGAACAAACTCAAGCAAGCAAAGTAAAAGTATGGTGAAAAGCCTCCATTTCTCTGAGGGCTTTATGTTTCACACGAGATGTGTTCATGGAGTCCCTAGAGTAAAAGCTTTAGCAGGGGAATCATTTTGAAACAATTAGAACAGCTGTATATCTTTATTCAACAGAAACTCTACTTGAAAAAGCAATTAGATAATTAATGCACACAGCAGAACTCATGCCTGCAGCAGCATAGTATTTAACTCATTCACATATCAGAATCACCTCAGAGCCAGTAAATGCATAAAAAATATAATAAGAACTACCAGCAGCATGGGATTTTTTAAAAATAAATTCATAACAGAACGCTTACCTCCTTGCTAATCCAAAGTCAATAATTTTTATCTGGTTCCCTGTGTGATTTACACATAATATGTTTTCAGGCTACAAAAAGACAAGAGTATTTTCAGTTAAATATGACTGACACACAAATCTAGTAAGAATAAGAAAAGTATCTCAGAGACTATAGTTAGAATTTTTAGGATGATTCTTTTCCTTCTATTCCTCTTATGAGAGATAAGGTTCTGGCTGACAAATAAGTTAGTGAAAGGTTTGGTTTTGGATCTCCTGTAAGGAAGTTTAACTTCCACTCCAGTACAACACTATTCCTGTACTGAATATAAATAGATTTTGAAATAAAAAGCACCCATTTCACGTACAACAACAGAGTCAGTCTGATGGTTATGGTTTACCCCTGAATTTATGAAAGTGATTCCACAAAAGTCACAAGACATATCAAATGCACCCTCTGTTTTGTTCATGAAAACAGAGGAAAAAAGTTTCCTTTGTTTTGATTTTGCTATTGTTTTCCATTTATTTGCTGGTTTTCTTTTCTCTAATGTGACTGTTTTTCAAAGGAGAGAGTGAGTTTCCAAAGTCAGAACTGCAAAGCTGTCTGTAGGTCAACCAGGTCTAGTATCATTTGAGTAAGGCACTGTATAAACAAGAAGAATATTATCTGTTTTCAGCCACATCAGTTAAGGAATCACACAGTTCAGATCCAGGTAGTAAAAAGAACAAACAACAGGAAGATGGAAAACATGTTTGGATACAGTTATAACTGCAGTAAGAGTGAAGACTGAAAGCATTTCTAAGCATTTCTGTCCAAAGATGTTCAGAGGTTGGTTTCTTTTGTTTATTTTTGAAGAAGAACAGAAGGTCATTGTTTAATTTCACACAAAGAAAGTTTCTGACTTAACAGAAAAAAAAAAAGTAGAAACGTGTTATTCCATTATTGTACGCAAGCTACTAAATAGACACTGCAAAAAGTCATCTCTGGAACTTCATTTACTGTGGCTATAGAATTAAGGAAGTCTATTTCTTTATGAGATTAATGAAATAAGAAATAATTGCAATTACAGCCTGTAGTGGTGTAAACCACAACGTCACTAATGGATATCACTGACCTTCAGATCTAAATGGAGAATATAATGCTGGTGCAAGTAGTGAACTCCTTCACAGATTTGTTTGGTAAATAAGATTGCATCCAACTCTGTTAGATTGTAGTTTTCATCTGTGATCCGGTCAAATAATTCACCACCATCCAGACTAAAATTTTAAGAGAGAAGCATTAAAAACACCAAAATTCCTCATTAACTTCATTTATTTCCACGTTGGAAACTTAGTTTCTAATTTATCACAGATCCTAACAACACAACCAGCATGTATCATATCTGCAGACTAAATGACTTTAAGAAACTTATTTTTGTGTGTGAAATTAAGTATCATTCTAGAGTGCCTTCCACATTGGAAGACTCATTGCTAACATTTGGGAGGAAGCAGCAGGGGAGAATCAAAACCTAAGTTTGAAGCCACACAATCAGGAGACAAAATGGGGACCTGGAAAACCTATAGAATGTACTGAAGTATCTATTATTATCTTCCTGTTAGCTTAGAAATTAACTCTTCAACCTATACAATGTGTTCAACTTCTAACACTGAAAGGCATATTACTTCAGCTGACAACTGAAACCAATTCTGCACAAAAAAATAGAACATTACATCAGACACATAGCTCTGACAAGGTTTTGCAGGGTAAAAATTACAATTATTTAAATGAAAGAGTAGAATACAGACATTTTAAAATGACTCATTTTTATTTGCTATTTTGTGTCCTTTTTTCTTTCATGTCATCAACAATTCATTTTGTAATGGAAACTCAGTTTGGAAAAAACAAACAAACAAAAAAAAACAACAGCCATACTTGAAGTAATCTCCCTTTTGTCATTTCCATACTCCGTATTCTCACATTTACTTCTTATCTGAGGTTTTATTTACCCCAAACACTTGTATGTAGTTTGGTAGCTAGGGACAATGTTGGCGCCTCAAAGTTAAACTCAAATGAAAAATGAACCACAGCAAAATTCTTTCATTAATGGTCTTGTAATTAGCTTCATACACTAGAAGATTCCTTCCTTAGCATCTACTTAAACTGCAATCTTGCTAAATACGTATTTTTTGTAACGTGAAGATATTGCCTTTAAAATGTGTAGCTTCCACTCTCATAGGCTGGAAAGCCACTCAAGTCTTTTTCATACCTCAGAGTTATTGTTCTCCATTTCTTTTAGTGACCAAAGCAAACCCCAAATTCCAACAGTTCCTGAAATCATTTAAACTTACTATTCCATGATCAAAGTTATATTATTTTTGGCTTCAAAGGCATCATAAAGTTGGATCAAATTCACATGATTTAATTGGTTCATGATGTTAATTTCATTTTTTACTTCCTCCTGAAAAACATAACAAATGAACAAAAAATGAGCAAATATGCTCCTTAAACTCCAATATATTTGAATACAATAATTTTAAACCCTGTAGCAGCTGTGTAACAGGTTTCATGTGAACAAATGGCTTAATCACAAACACTGGAAATGACCAACAGTCATATGAAGCCCAAGCTACTACTTTAAAAGACAAGTCCTAATATATGGTACTATGCAACGAGAGGTTGACTCCTACAGGGAGGTTCAGTAACGTGGTGTTAAAATGAATGCAATTCACATGCATTCAGCACGCACTCATTTAGATTCACAGGAACATAGTTACCTTTTCTTTTGCTCCTTTCACTTTAATGATTTTGGCTGCCAAATTGAGACCAGTTGAGACTTCTGTGCACTTATGAACTTGGCCAAAACGCCCCCTGTTGATACCAAATGAAA
Source organism: Tragopan temminckii (assembly GCA_028571105.1). Lineage (NCBI taxonomy): Eukaryota > Metazoa > Chordata > Aves > Galliformes > Phasianidae > Tragopan > Tragopan temminckii. The sequence goes on along the minus strand of JAOWBP010010882.1, from coordinate 19,605 downwards.
GATAGGAAAATAACACAGCTCACTGCAGAAATTTTTCAAACTATTCTTATCATTGATTAAAAATAGCCCAGTACAAAGTGAACAGAATCAGGTGGCCAGCAGCATCAATCTCCTCTTTCTCTCAGCTTATGAAGGATTAGTTTTATCTTTCCAGCCAGTTGTTCAACGCTTACATTAAAATATTATGCCTCTTCGTATTACTACATTTCACTGTGGTATGACGACCTGACGATATTCTTTTTCAGTCCTGTAACTGTACCCATTTGCCGTCCTTCAGTGATGTTAGTGGGCATATTAACAAGGATATTTCTGTCTTGATCTCATAACTTTTAAAATGACTAACACCAGTAACTGTACCCGCTCCACAAACCACATTTCTTGCGTGGTGTAAATTCTCCCCCATGTCACCCAGATACATTAATGCCCCTTGGAATGATTTCTAAACATCATTTTCTCTGCGATTGCATCATCAGGCCTATACTTAAGCCATATTCATACTTGGATTAGTCTGTAAATCAAACCTTCTTGTTAGATAAGTATACAAGAACACAAAGGCTGAAGCAGCTGCAGATTTTCCTCAAGTCAAGACTAAATGCAAGGTCAACATAATTATAATTTTTTCCCTTATTTTTCTTTAACACAAAGTTCAGCGTGAAATAAAGATTTTGGAAGCTGCTTGACCCCTAATGGGCTCTGCTGACTTCAAATGCTCTGAATCTGACTGGAGATTATGGATTTTTCTCAAGACTCCAGCTGTAGTCAAGATTATTACAGCAAATGCAAATAGTATCCAAGAGCACAATCAGAAGCCTGAAAATGGAACTGAAGCAGAAGCCAGTAATCTAAGGGACTTAGAGGTGCACCACAGACAGGTTCATAAAAGGGCAACTATAGTAGCCCAGGAAGTCTGGAGGATGAAGAGATGAACAATCTGACATGCTATCTGCATACTCTCTTGCTTCTCTATTGTAGGCCAAATTTACTCTTTTCTTGCTCTATCAGAGAAAACCAACTTCTACAAAGCTTAAAGGACAAAGAATGGTAGAGAAAGTGATGTTATCAAAATAGAGGGGAAAGTATTCATAAGATACATGAAAAATAGTTACAGTAGATACATTTGAATCCCCTTTTGCTCCACACAGAACTGTAAATTAAAGAAATAAGCTGGTATTCATCACTTCCCATGCTTCTGGGAGAGAGGGCTGAGCATTTTGATCCACTAAGCAACTGCTCTGGCTGCAGCAGGCTCGCACATGCCTCACCCATACACATCTTGGTGCTATCTGAAGAAGATTACTAGTTCCCGAGCTAATTGCACTTCTTCACAATTAGCTACCACCTGCAGTACAGCAGAAGGGGGCAGAGAGACTTACCCTCCAAGGACTTCATGATGACACACTGAGTAGCACGTTGTCACATCTGTTAGCCTGACACTCACCATGCGATGTTCAAAAGGAGCCGGGGGAGAAGGGCTGTCATCTAAAGAGGATAAAACCTGGTCATTAAGATATTCCTCCCTCATGACTGCAGCTTCATCTTCCTCACATCAATATTCTCAGTCCACAGGGCATGCACATCACTCCATTTTGTTTGCTCGATATAATGAGAAGTCTCAATTGCCTTCTACTGGAATTCAGACAAGCACTGAAGTATCTACAAACATTAAGCATCCAATTCTTTCCACTATTTTTAGAGCAAAATGCAGGTAAAATACCAGAAGCAATGGAACTGCTCATTTTTAAATGCAAATCAGTTGAGCACACACAATCACTTTGCTTTTCATTAAGAAAAAAAAAAAAAAAAAAACTTAAATCAGATTTAAAAAAAAAAGATAATTTCTAGATGGTTGGAAAGGAGATGTTGAAAATATTCTGAGTCTCTCTGCTGCTTCAAGTACAGACTTCTACTGTTAGCAACCTTCTAGAGATGATGGATAAAGGCCCATCACTGAGGATAGGATTCCACCTCCTAGCTCTCAACCCTGTCTTCTTAACACAGCAATGCTGAAAGAGCCCAGTGAGGTAAGTTAACGTTTGACCTTATGCATTAACAAGAGGCCACCCAACAAAAATACCTGGAAATTTTAAAAAAATTATACCTGACCTTCTTTTCATTTTGATAAGCTAACTGGGAAAACCAGCATGAATACACAACAGTGATAAACGATATCAGCATAGGTGTCAGTTAATTCAGGAAGCTTCTACTAGCAACACCTTGTTTTACTAGCAACATTCTAGTAAGAGCTGTAAACACTTGAATGATTAAGTTTAATCAGTTCCTGGGAGTTAAATAACTAAATTTTTATGTGCTTAATGTCTAAGTTCTTCTAGGATAAAGCTTCTACCATCCTCTCATAGCATTGCTCATTCAAAGTAATTTTACAGCTAAAGTCCAGAGATCTTGGTGAGCAATTTAACACGTATGCAAATTCATTTTCCTGCCACTACTGCTGAGAGCATCAGATGCAGATCAGGACATCTATCCATACACATGCATTCTGGGAATTACACGTCTGCTGCCTGAAAGAACATAAGCGTTCACACACTAACTGAGAAGAGATCTATGGCCAATAGCACAAAGACCAAGCAAGACACTCGTCCTGCAATATTCTGCTTTCTCTTCAGTCTGTAGTTGCAGAAGCATACCTAGTTTACTTACTGTACCTCAACGAATAAAAGCTATATCTGAAGGATTGTATTTTGTCAATATTACTTCTTCAGCAGAAATATACATTCCACTAAATTTTGCTGAAAGGAAGTTTTTACTGCAAAACACCTTTTAGAAGGAAAAGTACTACTGAAATAAACTGCACTAATGTTAATTCTCTTGTTTTTGACCATCAAACTTATCTGTGGTGTTTAGTTAAGTACTCTCAAGTGTAAGACCCAGGTGGTATAGCACACACTACTCCAGCTATTAGTTTATATACAATAAACATGGATAGCGCAAACTCAGTGTAAAAGTTTCCAAAATTAAGTACAAGCAGCTTACCAATGATCATCCCATCCTGTGTGGAAAGTTCTTTGCTAGCTTGCAATGACTTAGTGTTCTCCATTGCTGTTCCTGCACACTGACCCACATCATTCTCACTTCCCACTGAACAGGGGGGCTCAGATTCTTTCCTGTCAGAGTTGGAAACTGTCAAGGAATCTTTTACTTTTATTGTTCCTTGATGGATTTTGACTTGTATTCCCAGATCTTTCTTTGGCTCTGTTGCAGTGGTACTCTGTGAAACTATGGGCTTGCATTTTAATTCTGATTTGTCATCAGCCTTTTTACTTGGCTTGGGCTTGTTCAATAATGGCTGTTGCTTCCCTGTTTTGGGGGCAAGTTCATTTTGCTTCTTGTTCTCTCTCCCTTCTTGATTTGATTCAGTGCTGATATTCTTCGGAGTCTGTTCAAGTTTGGATTTACCAGGCAGCTGTTTATATCCTTCCACTTCTGATGATAAAGAGGATGGGGATTTTGCTTTGAGACTTTTATGTCTGTGATCACTTGAGTTCCCTTCTTTGGTCGTCTCAATCTTTTCCTTCACTTCAGTCATACGAACATCAATGGCTATCCTGCAGAGCAAGCAGTTGACAATTCACATAGATACCTAGACTTTCTTTCACAACTTCACACAGAAAGAAAACTTAGAAACTTCTTTAAATGCAGATTTCTATAGTATTAAAGAAATGTAATTATACCAATCCTCTGAGGAATAACAACAATAAGGAGAAAGCACTGAAAAACATGCAGATAATTTTTCTGCATCCTTGACTGCCTCACCTGAGCAGAACATGTCTCACAAACTCGAAAGTGCTTAACTCCACCATCAGAAAGCTCTTCCAACTTCTATCAGCTATTACAGTTGGTCTAATGAGATATCATTCCTATGGGTAGAGAGGTGGTAGAGATTGTCTTTGCCAACTACAGGCTGAGTATCCAAACATCTGACTGCTCATACAGCTCTACAAATCTCAGTGTTTGCATTCATCCCAGTCCTCTCCAGCTGTCTGACTTGCACACTCAAACATGTTTGTGCCTTATGGGATAGCATTCTTTCCATAGCTTTCTGTTAGAAAAGTAACTTCCATAACTCTCACCCTACTAATATTATTCTCCCTGGTGTTCCAGCTACTTCAGATATCTTCAAAACTTCAAATATTTCCCTCATTTCCCAGAAGTTAATGCCTCTTTCAGAGGAGCTACCTCATTACAAAATATACAAAAGAAATTGTTTCCACTTTCGCATAACAGAAGTCTGAAGTTTCTCAGTTTTAGCACCTTTCACAGCTGCTGCCTTGTGTTGTGAATTTAAACTGCACCAGGAGTAAGCTATTCAGAGCGCTGAACGCCACTCTGAGCAAACACTTCCACTGCTATCTAGACAAGCCTGAACTCGAGAGGACTCTTGGGCATGTCTCCAAACAGGAGAACACAATGTTCTTTTGACACTTTTGCATGGGCTTACAGACTTCATTAAAAGTAGCATGCATTTCAAAGATGCATTTACTACCCTCATGACTTCACACATAAGCATAATAGGGACCTTGTTCAGGAGTGTTGTCTTTTCCCAGGATTTACTCTGGGTTCTGCCTTCTGGTTTTCTGCTGGCTTCCCAACTCTCTACACCAAATGCTATGGCACCCGCATCCCCCCCGTCCAAACCATTCAACTGTTCCAAAAGCTGTTCTCTGTGTACAAGTTCACTCCTGCCATATCATGTTTAATCAGCACCAAATGCCATGGGGATAACAGCAACTGTTCATCAGCTTCTTCACAAACACCTGAGCCAGCCTCAGTGCGGGAGATTTCAAGGCAGCACAGACCCAACTCCACTTATTGAAGCCTCATGAGCCAGAGGCAAAACACAGGGAGGTCTCCTGTTTCTTAATTGCTATTACAACAACAGATTTGGGAATATCAATGTCTATGAGCTGTACACAATTTGTTCCTAAGCGTTGGAGAAGATGCCATGACAGTGGAAAGTTCAAATTAAAACGCACGCACATAGAAGTAGTGTCACATTCTTGTCCGAGCTTCAGACATTAATTTGTACTAGGGGTGCTCCAAAAGTAACACCTCCTATTTTATCACGTTGGTTTCATGATGCCAGAGGCAGATGTTGGTGGCACATATTAGAGGATGAACCTTCCCATCAGTGTTCCCTTAGATTTTTTTTTGCTCTGCAACACACGGCACTAGAAAGGCAGTCTGATAAAATGGCATCTGATATGGAAGTGCAAGTGAAGCAAAGGTGTGTCACTGAATTCCTCCAAGTAGAAAAATGGCACCACTGACATTCACTGATGCTTGCTGAATATTTATGGAGAGCAAACAGTGGGTGTCAGCACAGTAAAGCAACTGGTCAACTCTGCAGGTTCAGGGTTGTTTTTTGTTTGTTTGCTTTTTGTTTTTAAAGGAGAACAGCATGCAGGCTATTGTTAATCGCTGGTAAAAACATGTAGCTCACTGTGGTGACTATGTGGAAAAATAACATTTTGAAGCTGAGAATTTGTTCAATCAAATAGTGCTCCTTGTAGCTATTGTAGTTTCCATGGAAATAAACAGGAGGCATTACTTCCAGAGTTAGCTACAAAAACACTATTAATAGTGTAATGGGGGACATCTACAGTAATGTAGATGTATACTTACGCACACGTAAATGCATATACCATTCATATCTACACATATGTATTTGTCAGCCCCGACAGAGAAGGCGTGACACTTCAAATCTGTTCCTCAATTGGCATCTGTTGAGGTTTGGTTGGTAGAGTTTTGTGCTTTTGCTTTTTAATATAATTACAATCAAATTGTGAATAAAGAATTCAAAAGGAAAAGGATTGTTAAAGACATGTTATAAAGTACTCACCTGAAGATGAGACTATTGGAATTTAAAAGATGAATAATCTGGTCATATCTTTAGGTGATCAAGGCATGAAAAGAAAAGCTTTAAAGACCACTTAAGACATAAAACGAAACAAATACTTCAGTTTTATCATAGACAACTAAGTATTTCAAATTCCTTTCAGCCCCATGTTTACAGAAACAGAGAAGTTGGAAAAGAGTGGTTTAAGAAGGTCCATCTACTTGAAATGCAGAAGGCAGTCACATTCCTGTAATACACAGAAGCCCATCACATCAAATCTCCCATGTCTAGCCCTCTAACTTCAGACAAACACTACAAGAGGTTCTTCGTACTTTGAGTTTTTTGCCTTAACTGTTTATAAGGTCCCACTGCACTTTTCCCATCATGGCCGTTTTTCCCCTGGAGCACACCTAAGAAGCAAGAGCTGACTCCTTTGAATAATCTGTTATGTTTTCTTTTTTAACACATGAAATGGTTTCAGATCATATAGAAAACTACCAGCAAAGTCATTACCTGGTTTGTGTCACTTCACACCCTGTGTCAGATACAGCCTGGGATGTGGAGGGCACAGCTTCCTGCAATGCCATACTCCGTGACGGAGGTTTGTTTTCATTCTCTTTGAGTTTCTGATGAAAAAGCTGCTTGTGACACTCATCTGGGCATGGGGCTCTGCCCATATTGTGAGCTTTAACAGGAACATCTTGGTTGCCTACGTGATCTTGATTTATGAAGGGAAGACCATTATGTTGATTCAAAGCTTTGACACCAAAATCTTTTTGCTGTTGACAGCTCCATGCTTTTCCAGTACCTTCTACTGCTTTCTGCTGTGCTGTCCTCTCTTTAGTCTGGGGTCTGGAGTCAGCTTTGTGGGCAACAGCACTTGAAGCATTCACCTTCTTGCATCCTCTACTGTTTTCATCCAATTTTTTCACAGTTTTAGTATCTGAATAAACATGACATTAATAAGCTACCCATGGCAGAATCAGTGGCAAAAAAGAGGAAGTAAAGTAACACACCCGTTCAAAATAACCTAAGCAGTTACCTACTTCTGAAAAAAGGAGCCACTGAAAATCCTTACCCAGGCTTCAGTCAGTCACTGTTAATGCTCATGGCTTAATCCAAGTCCTACCTGCACCCCACAAAAGGGGAAGGCTCTCCAGCACTCTCAGGATAATTATTGTATATATTAATAACGGGAATTTCTCATTTCTTTCAGTGTTCAGTATGCAGAGGCTACCAAGATAAGTTCACAAACTTGTGTAGCTTTCAACTTATAACCGTGACCAGCTGTTTGCTTGATTTTTGTCACTTCCTAAATGAAACTAAAAAAGGGAGCGTCCATAATTTAAAGGACTCACTGACATTTTCTGAAGACAACAGGTCTGTTCAACTCACATTCATGCCATTGCAACTCCACAAGTATTAATAATGGATGCGAATGGCAATCTCCAGACAGCTACATCCTAAAGAGGAATCTAGCACTGTTGTGGCAATGAAACTTGTTTATTAAAAAAAAAAAAAAAAAAAATTTGCAATGTCAATATGCCCCTATTCTAAAGAAGGCTGAAAGTGCTTGTTGAGTTGTATTAAGACAAAAATTTGGGGACTGTCTGCTAGGTGATACTGCCACACCCCTGAGGTATCTCCAAACCAGTACTGCTCTCTTATTTCAGATCACTGTAATACCAAAACAAGGTAACAGTGTCGCCAAGCAAAGATGCTGCTTTTAATTTCATGAGCTTCAAGGTTTCTTGGGGAGCTGATTTATGAGACAGATTACAAAAAAAGGGAGAACACCTCTATTTTCTCAATAATTCATTCATAGTAATTCCTCTGTAATACATTTAGTGCAAAATAGCAGGCTACTCAGTTTCTAGCTGGTCTGCAGCATGTTCTAAAGTCAAAGACTGTAGCATGCCCAGAGTGATACATACCTTCAGAAGGCTTACTGCTTTCAGTTTGGGTTCCTCTGTTACTGAGTACATGCTTAGGTTTTGAACCGCTCTCTTCAACCTTTTCCTTGGCCTGAAAAATGACAAAAATAATCGTTACAGTCAAGGGTGTTTATTTCTCATGGGGTTTCTCTAACTTCATAGGTTGAGACCCTGTAATATAGGTATTAACACCTCTGAACTTCTGAATTTTTAGTTACTCCTGCTTTCTCCCCCCTCCACATTTTTGATCTCTTCCTGCTTTTGCAAAAAAACATACTTCTAAAACAAGATGGCACAGAGTAATGTCTTAGGTCTCCGCTTTCCAAAACATTATTTGTAAGACATTTTGCCTCAAGTCACCCTTACTCACATTAATTAAAAACCATGTCATATGAAACAAAAGAATTATTAGAAGATAAAATTTTGTATTTCTGATACTTGTTGACTGAGGGCTGAAAGACATTGTTGTAGATATATTTGTCTCAAGGCATCTAGAGATTCATGATTTGAGCAATGATAGAGGTTATACAAAGAGCCCTTAGTTTTTATTATAACACTCATACACATGCAACATTATTATATGTTACCTTTAGTATGGTTAAAAAGGGACTTTTTAAGCAAATTTCATCCTCCAATTAACATAGCACTGAGAACGGTTATTTTGTAACAGCATCACTATAACACTTCACAAAGCAATACATTTGTAATAAAATTAAATATTTGGCATAAAGCATTATACAAAAATAGGAAAAGGTATAATGTCTTGGATGGCCTATTTAAATAATCAGCCTCTTACCCTCATTCATATAAGCCAATAAGAAACATCTCTAATTTTTTCTACAAATAACCAATAAGAATTCTGCTGCAAATCATCCCCTTTTACTTGTAGGTTAAAACAGTCACTACATTTTTCATGCTACAACCTTATAAATTCCACTACAGAGCACCTCCCTCCACACTTCCCCCCCACCACAAAAACAAAAAGCCCCAAAAAGTAAGATATCGTTACCATCTTTATCGCAGCTCTAAGTAAACCTGCAACAATGACCACAGGGAACATTTACTTGCAAAATCCTATGTGCAAAGAAAGCCTCGAGTAAGGGACAGCTTAATTTTTTGCCCTTGTTTGTTTTGTTTGTTGTTGCTGTTTTGTTACACAAAAAAAGAAGCCTGGAACCTATAAAGCTCCGTTCATAGCCTTTCATTAATTTGACTTCAACTTTGAACACTTCTTCCATAAGCATTCCTATGGCATCTCAGGAATGCTGTCATATCATCAGCAAACAGCTTCACCCAAAAATGAAAACATGACCTCCCCACTCCCACCCCCATTCTTAGTAACCTTGTGCAAGCCAACTGTGATAAGCAGCGTGTCGTTACAAAACACCAAAGGTTGGAAAATAGCAACAAGCACGGAGCTAGTTCTTTGTGTGCAACCCCAATGCAACTGTGAATCCTTTTGGACACGTTATAAAACAGACTGAAAAAACTGGACCAAAGTTAGCACAGGGCTCACCACAAGCTAATGCATTTTTAAACTCACCCACGCTTTCCTCCACATTACTCCAGCTAGGTCACGTACATTTACTACCTCTCTAATTTAAAACTAGTTCAAATATCAGACTACTGAGCAGCCTGTGATCAAAGCACAGGCATATCTTAAGTTCTTATAACTAATCTCATGCTTCAGTTTCAAAAACTTCCCAGTAACAAGAAAGAAGAACTATGGTACTTCAGCAAAAGCAGAGTTAGCTCCATAACAGTTCACTTGCCCAATTCACATTGCGAGTTCTTCACCCAAGGCAGTAGTGAAAGCCTGGGATGGAGAGGCCCACTCTACCCCAGTTCATCAGGTCACCAAGAGCAGGTCAGTTCACCTCTCATCCCATTCATATATCTTGAATGAATTTATGACCTCAGACCTTCTTTCTGACCAACACTGATGAGGCAGTACCCAGTAGCTAACTAACGATTGATCCTGATTGCATGCTACAAGTCCATGGGAAAGGTTCTTCCAGTGCTGCTCTAACTGCACTTATCTACATCCCTCCTTACTGTTCACTTAGAAACTGACAATTTAGCAATGAAATCTTTATATTCGTCTTCTCCTGGCCACTAACATATTGTGCAGTCAGTTCAGTTCTACATGTAAGCCTCATCAAGGACAGTGCCTGGCTCCAGGCCTTTCACAGGGATGGCAGGCAGTAACTTATAACAACGCAGGTCATCATTTACTGGTATCAACACTAATGGAATCTCTTTATAAATCCTTCTGTCTCCATACAGTCTAGCTCACTTTTCATCTTCTGGCACTTAAAAAGGGATATTGGGAGAGCTCTCAAAGACTGAGAAGGTATGCTACCATCTAACACTGCCCTGGTTTTATAATAGTTCAGGAGTTCAGGTGTAACATCTACCAACACACGTTACAGATTTGACAAAATAATATTTGGATCAAGACAGAAATACCCACTGACATTTGTACTAAGTTGTCCTTACTGTAAAGACACCTCTACACAGGTGTGTAGGAGACTCTTGGAGTGAACAAACATTTCAACTCATGGAGTTCTCCCTCACACTTTTTTTGGGGGGGACCAATAACAGAACACAAGTCATCATGAAGACTCAACTCCCAAAACTAATTCTAAACACTTAACTCTCAGAAATCAAGCTCAATCAGTTCCAAATACCATACCAACACTTTATCAGTCTTACCTGTTCCTTCCTCACTATTCTTGATAATTAGGAAATGCTTTGGAATCACTATCTATGAACTGATGGAAACTGCACATGCAAAACCACAAAAACCACTTGATTTGACAAGTGAACTATGTCAATATAGTTCATGAAGTCACAGGTTCATCATAAAGACATAGCTAGAGACAACTTAAGTATCTGAAAGCATACAAAGCTGCTCAGATGTATAAACAAAAGTCAGCATAAATTTTCAAAACTTTTATTGTGTTCAGAGTTCATGATCGATCAAGAAAATAGAAGCAGCTTCCTTCAGTAAATACTTTCCAGTACATTACTCCTACCTTTCACTGGAACCTCACCTCTGTCACCAATGTGAATGACATTGCTGATCTCCAGGCACTCTTAGAAGCTGAATCTTTTACAGTAGCAAGCTGTTTCTCATACCTGTTACAGGATTGCCTGGCACACTCTGAGGACTTTAGACATTTTAAGGCACATTTTAAGACATTTTAAGATGCTTATAATTTAGGAGTCATGGCAGTGACCTACAATAGCAATTCTTAAAGGAAAACCTGAATTATAAATGTTATGCAAAAAAAAATCAGCAGGAGAGACTTGCTACTTCACAAATAACGTTATCAAGAGCAGTAGAAGAAAACCAACCTCAACAGGGCTTTCCAGTAGACTCTCCTTCTTCCAGGGCACAATGCCTTTGAGAATAAAATCCACTACTTTAGAGTTTTTTAATACTTCTCCCACTAATGTAATTACTTTATCCAGTGTATCAATCTTTCCCTCTATCTTCGCCAGTCTCTCCTTGTGCTTCGAGGCATCAAGCTGGGCAATTTTAATCAATTTCAACATTTCTGAGCATATACTATCCATATCAGTCTGGTGAGGACTGTCCGATAGCTTTAGGCCTTTTTCCATTTCACCTGTCTCATCGAGGTCTTCTCTGGATACCGTTAGCTTGTTAATACCCTTTTCTATATCCTCAATAGCTTTAACTTGTTGCAGTTTGCCTGTCAGGTCTTCTTGGAATTGCAACAGTTTGTCCATCTTCTCATTCAATAGATTCAGTTTTTTATCCATTACACTTAAATTGTTCACTTTTATAGGCTGTAACTTGGTCAAGACATTTCCCTCTGCCGTGTCCAAGCTACCCGCAGACATTCTGTCCAGACAGCAGGATGTCAGATAGATTAGGCTGGCTTTTCATTAATCATAAATTAGAAAATGAGGGCCTGAAAGTTAATCTTCTTTAGCTATGCCTACACCAGACAATCTTACTTATTGGAGTTGCTAGAGCGTATCATTAGATAGCTATTGCACAAATGATTTACTTGTGTGTTATCTATTTCTTACTGCATGCTCTCAATGTTGGAGGTAATTTGGCACCAGGCTGTATTTTCTTGGGCCTCCCTGACGTCACAAGACCATTTAAAATTCTTTCTCAAGTGGCTGCTGATAGGCAAGCATCTTAGCAATTGCCAATGCCTAAGCAGACCTCTGTGCAGAGAAGCACTGTTTTCATGACCAGTTTTAGTTCTGTGATATAGAAAAGAATTTGCTGGAGCATTTCTCCTCATTAAATACAACAAATACAGAAGTAATTGTGGTGGTGTTGTGCTAAGGGTTGGAAGAGTTCTGCTTTCCAGCACAGACATAGGACACCCATCAGAGACACAAGCTGTGCTTGTTAGGTTGGCTGGCACTTGAATTTAAAAATAGAGTACAATGACAAGGATCTGAAATACGTATCTAGCACCAGCATGTCTTTGTCAACTGAAACTTCTAAAATTATATCTTTCTCCCAGGCTGTGAAAGTGAACCAAGCAAAAAATCTTCACGAGGACACAGAGTAAGTCCAACAAAATTACTAAATTAGATATTTCATGAACTTATTACCGACTTCCTTTCACTTCTAAATTAAATTAGTGTGTCTACAACATTCCCTAGAGAACAGAAAAGTAGTCGTTCCATACTTGCACAATCCCCACACTTTCAAGTGCCTTGCAATACAGAGCAACTCTTTGTCTCCAATCCCTTTCATTTTTCAGAATAAGCATATCATAAGAAGAAATCATAATTATTTAAGTGAATTTGCTGTATGAGATGAGGCATTATAGAAATTAGAGTCCTTTCTCTACACACTACAGAGTCAGTAGTGACAATATTAAAATTACCCTTTCGTGAAAGTATTTAGTTCTTGCCACTTCTGTAAGAAAATACTTCTTGCTAGCATTATCTGATGTACATGCAGAGAAGATACAGCCAAAGCTGACTCCTATTCAAGTGCAGCTGTTCAACACACAGGTACGTAGCAGGATGTAAGTAGTGTTGAATAAGCACCTGCAAAATCATGGGTGGGGTGACGGACAAAGAAAAAGGAAACATCAGTTGGTCCATAGTGAGAAATTTAAAGTCACTTTGTGACTGATGTTTAACTTTTTCCTTCCTTCTCCCAATTTTTTAATGGCTGTTAAACACACAAGGAAAAACTGTTCTAAATGGATCTGATTGTGTTCTCTTAGGGATTTGTAATACTGCAATTGGATGGTAACAGAAGGATGGCAAAGTCTTCGGCTACAACAAATGAGAGCGAGCCCAAATGCAGCAGCCACGGATACAGAAATGATGGAAAAAAGCTGCTTACCTTTCAAAGGCCTCAGGTAGGCAAAGATCTCCAGCAAGACACCCTCACCCCCCACTGCCAACCCTTAAATGAGGTCTAGAAGTGGTAGATCCTGGCTCCACCCCTTCCAGTTACTCAGGTACACTGCATACACCTGAGCTCCCCTGGGTTGGCCCTGCCTTCCCACTGGGTGCTCAATCACTGCTTCAGGCCATGACTTAGCATTTCCACTACAGGATGATAATACGCTTAAACACAGGCAAAAATCTTTCATTTCTTTTGCTCTGAATTACAACAGAAGGTAATTTTTGTTCAGAACATTTGATGTCCAATGTTCACATCTCACTGGAGCAGCTCAAAGAGAGCACATTGTTTCATTGACAGACTCCAGTCTTTTAATGCTAAAACTCACACACTGCAGATCACGATGTACCCATCCTCATACCACACACAAAAAAAGTGTCTTTACTCTAAGAAATGCACTAACCTATTAAATTCACCTTTCTTCATAAGAACTTATTGCATGTAATGACATTTTGTACTCAGACACTGGTATAGAAATTGTTTCACACCCTATACTTTCCAAATTACATCTGAAGAATGTGAAATGTTCTATGAGTAATAACTAACAGCGAATAACACAGGAACACTGTGCGTAGCAGAACTCTGCTCAGGCACCCCATGTTGTCATTGGCTAAGCAAACTGGCGAGCCACATCACAGTCTGAATGTAAACTCAAAATAAACCTTCTTATAATTTTTTCCCCCATTATTAGGAAAGAAGCAAACAAGTGAACAAAAGATGGTAGCTACCTTCATTCCATCAAGAGCTGAACCGAACGCATGGGATACCTTTAAAATATCTCAGGATATCTTTAAAACATCTCCAGGCTATCAAGTATCTCTGGAGTGCATGAAGAAAGGAACACAAATTCTGGAGAACCAGAACTACAAGTGACCTTCAACTGATGATGCCAAAGAATCTTCTATTCTCAAGAGGGAAATGAGAGTTTATTCCACTTTGGCTTCAGTCCCACACACACTCCCAGTTGTCAAAGACAGATGTCAGGAGACAAGAGAAACATTTGCATTCAACATAAAAAATGGTTTAATAATCTACAATACAGCAGTTCAGCTATGATCCCTCTTTGCTAGCTCTGACCCAAAGCAATGAAAAAAAACAAACATTTGCAATAGGAACAAAGATGAAGTGAACGGGGGAAAAAAAAAATCTACAGCACGTACTAAAGTAATACCAGAGGCTTATATCCCAAACAAGAAATGTCACAGAGGTTAAAACCAGCTGCTCAAACAGATCATCTCATTAGATTATTGCATTGCTTCCAGTAACATAGTATAACTGGAGATGACTAAAAATATGCAGGTAAATGGAAAAATATATATATATATTAAAAAGCCTAAACAAAGCGAAAGCTTTATAGAGACTCTGGGGACTTGAGAAGAAGTTTGTAAAGATTGCAATTCAGAGTTCTAAGAAGATGAAAAACCAGATGTGGTAAACATTAGGACCCTATAAAAAAAGCAGAAGACAGCAAATTCAAAATTTGGCTACAGCTACTGAGTATTACTCAGGAAAAAAATACTAAAAAATTTCCTTTACATTTTCAGTGGTCAGCAGGCAACTTTTTCAAGTTATGTTGAAAACCTACTTAACCCATATCTAGGTGCTGCTCCTCATGGACACACACTGAATTCTCCCCGAGGAAATGAAGAGTTAGCTGAACTTGGAGTTACATAAAGTTCTGCAAAATTAAGATCTACACCAGTGAGTAATTTCCCACAAACAGTTCATTTCCTCGACACATGAAAAGCAGTAAATCACATCCTCAGAGCAGTGGTTCAGTAAGATCCCAATTCTCATGACAAATGACAAGTATTGAAACAGACTTCAACTTAATATAAAGGAATAACTTCCAAGTTCAAAATATGCCATACAGTTTGGATAAGCCTGGCCCGTGAAATAGTTTGGTTTCCTGATGTGATCAGATGAAAGATCTCCATCTGTCATGTTTGGTGATGTACTACAAACTGGACCACAATGGCTTTAAAAGGCCAAGAACCTGACATTTAGTGTATTATTCATGTCAGCTGTTGGTTGAAATCCACTTGCATAGTGTCTATAAAGCACTAGCAGTCTCCCCATTTGACCCTAGCATGACACATTTAAATACTGCCTTGCGGGCAAAGGTTCAACTTTACTATAGTATCACCTCAACTTAGTACGAACATTCATTATATAAACTCTTTTTTCCTTTTTATGCATGTTTAGTGACAGAGAACTGTTAACTCAGTATGCTCATAAGCAGTGGCACAGCTAAGGACACGTTAATGATCTCGAGATCATGTAGGGTATCTTAATGCATCCCTGTCAAGCAGCTGACAGCAGATAGCTGAACAGATAAAATTATGAGATTTAATTTACATCAAAGTAACAAGATTTCTAGATAACAGTGTTTATCACTCACCCACATGGCTTAACAAGACCCCTTGCATTCTTCCTTCAGGTTACTTTCCTCTCACGAGGCCAAGAGGGCACCTGTTGCCTGTTCACATTTATTCAACTGACCCTGAGTCGTGACCTCTTTTACCATCAAGTCTGATGCCTACAGAAACTGCATTAAGAAACTGTCTCACTGCTTTTAATTTTCAAACAGTTACTAAAACAATTTACCAGCCTGGACCAGAAGACTGCCACAGGTAAAGTTTCTCGTCCCTCCACAACCTCCAGCAAAGAGCTCTCTGGAAACTGAATAGAGAAGTCCTGCTGCTGGTTCTGCTTTCTCTGAATTTCAGTGATTTTGCATCAAATGCTGTCAGTTCCCAGTAAAACCTGCTGATTCAGTCCATCTGCTATTAAACTGCTTTGCCTCTCCTTTTCAAGATGCTTTCTCATCTACACTAGGAGCTCAGCAGAGAACTTTAAGGCATCTTTTAAACTGACCTGAAGCTGTTGTACCTGGAAAAACTGCCATAGATACAAGTAATTTAAAGTCAGCAGGGATCCACTGCAACACATAAGAGTAAGTCTTGGTTGCATAGTAAGGCAGATAAGAATAAAAACAGTAAAAGAAAATCCTTGCCACTGAAGTGATGAGATGAGGCCTCTCAGATCTGTTGCACAAGAAAGGGTTATTTCTAGACAGTCAATTTTTCAGAGGAAGACCATGCATAACAACCCAGAATTTGCTCCATAGCACAGTAAAATCATCACAAATATTCTGGCTGACTCAGAATATCATTGGCTTTCAGTCATATCCCTCAAAGTCTCTGCTTTACAAGTAGCATGCTTGTGTTAGAAAAGATGGAAATCACCAAATGGCGCTGCCTTGTTCTCTTCCGTTTCCTTCCTACTTTGGAAATTTCTTTTTTTTTTAGATTCAAATTTGAAAGATTATGAGAAGAACGCATACAACTGCACTAACTAGCTAACTTGCAATAATCATTTCCAACTTCAACTTCAACAATATCACAAGTGATGACCGCTGCAAGAATGTATCTGATTTTTTTTTCCTTTGCTTCTACACTCACTTTTCCAAAGTTAAAATGTAGTAATACTGATTCCACAGCCACTCTTCAGCCCTTCATGGTTATTGAATGAAGCGTGATCACATTGAGCACAATTTCACATTGTACTCACTGGTTTAAGTGTTGGAAAAGCAAAGCACACAAGCACATCATACATCAAACTGCACTGGAATGAAGTGAATCATGTGTTCGTGAGCAGCCACATCAGAGGCAACTTCACCTACAACAGTCTCCATCTGCCCACAAACCATTTGGCTGGACTTGAACTGCAACACACACTTTTGGAAAATTCTCCCCAAAGCAGTTAGTGCAGTTGTTTCACATCCTCTGCAATCTCAAGTCTCATCTACTGAATTCTTTCTCTCCATCATATTTCCATCCAACAGTTGCCATTGCAGTACAGCAAAAATCATGTACTATGCTCAGTGCTCCTTACTGTTGTGGTTTAACTCAGCAGATGGCTCAGCAACGCACGGTCGTTCGCTTGTTCCCATCCTTTTTCCCAAAATAAACAAACAAACAAAAAAAAAAACACAGAAGAAAAACAAACTAGAACTCATGGATTGAGACAAAAACATTTACCAAGATATAGAAAAGGATAATAGTTATGACTATAAATACAAATGCACACACATGTATATAACAAGTGATGCACAAGCAATTGCTCAGAACCCCGACTGATGCCCAGCTAGCCCTCGAGCAGACAAAGAGAGCGATGAGCTCCCACTTCCTTCAAAACTCCTTCACATGGATATCATATGATATCATACCCCTACAGCCAGTTTAAGTCAATTTTCCTAATTCTGTCCCTCTCCCAGCTCCTTGGGCCCTTTCCTGAGAACAGCCTCAGCTTTGTACAACACTGCTCAGCAGCCATTATACACATCAGTGTGCTATCAACACTGTTTTCCTCCCAGAACCAAAACATAGCATCTTACCATACACTCTGAAGAAAACAATTCCATCCCAGCTGAAAATAAGACACTTACTAACAATGTTTTTTCTACGTTGTTTTTGGTGAAAATCTAAACCAGAAACCTAGCAGAGGAATTTACTCATCTAATAAAAAGAGTACTTCTTGACATTGCCATTCTCCAGTACCAACCAGAATACCACAGTAAGGAAATTTAAGATCGAGTAAACAGTCATCTCTCCTATAATGAAGTCTGTTATGTGCTATATTCACCTGCTGATTCAGATCTCTCTGACATTTTGGTTTGACGTCATTCAAACACAGGAATAACTACATCAGTTCAGGCTTAGCCTCAAGACAAACTCTGCTTCAAAAAAGGATTCAGAGTAAGGGAACTCGAGCACTAAAGCTGGTGGTTTTACAAACTCTTCTCAGTGAATCAAGTACCCACAATTAAGCCACTCATACTCCTTTAGGTAAAAGTTTACATGTCCAGCTAAAAACAATATACACAGAATGCAGCATCCGTATCAGATGTGTAAAAGATCTTCAAGAGGCAACTTTGTTGTCTTCAGACGTGTTAGAATACATTTTTTGCCATCTATCCTAACAAAAAGTTTGATTCATTTCAGAAGCCAAATCCTTTGTCTTACTGCTTAAGCATAAACTACAGGAAACATCTTCCACCTCAAATCTGAGCAATAACACAAGTTTTCAAGCCATCTCTAAATACTACTGTCACAGTTTTCTAGTTAACTATCATTACAAATCCTTCTGTAACACCAGGACCAGCTGAGTCAGCCACTTCAGCGCAAGCGAGCAGATCATCAAGTCTAAGCCAGAAAGAGACTACAGACAACAAACAAGCAAACAACAGGTTCCTTCCATGTTGCAACTAGTAAGATCAAAAGAATACATACACTCACTAGCTCCTGCTGGATTCAGACCCAACTTACAGCTACTACTCCATTCAGGAGAAGAGAGATCTCACTACGCTTAATAGCAAGTTTCTGGATTAAAGCAGTTCTTACCAATTTTAGTAAAAGCTGCATGCATGGTCCAAGGCGCTATTTGATCTTTTGTGCTTTTCTGCTGCTCGTATTCTTCAAAAGCATCTTTCCTTTCATACTGTTTCATAAAAGCTTTGTGAACAACATAAAGACTAATTTTCCAATTGATAATCATAATGAGTTTGGTATGAAGGTCTGAGCTAATCCAATGCAAGACAACCAAAATCAAGTGACTTCTGATTCTCAGCTCATTGAGGACAAGGAAAAACAATTATAAAAATCAAACTAAATCTAAGACAGTTTTAGCTCTAGACCTCCCCCTTTTCAGAAGGGAATTATCATTATCACCAGTTTTAAAGAAAGGGAAACTGAACCACTGAATATGAAAGTGTTACTCAGTCACCCAACAGAAGAATTACAGGGACATTAGACATTCTGAACCTCAGCACAACCTTCGTGTTACCGAGAAACACTAATCCTGGGCTGCAGAGAGCTAAGCCACAGAACAACACGTAAACAGATAACTGCAATATTGATCATTTTTTCCTGAAACATGACTAGTCCAAAAAAATCCCTGGATAAGTTACTTTGATGGTTCTAAAGTCAATTCCTATAACCCTTCCTGGAATACGTTTTATTTTCATTTCCCCAGGAACAAGCAAAAAAGTTTGTCTTGACTCTACAAATTGTTCAAAACAAGGGCAATTAAAAGAAATTCACGAGCTCATATTTCAGGTTAAGACTCGTCTTTAGTAAGAAGTTCAATATCAGCAATTTAAATACGACATTATCTACATTATCTGTTCAATGTGAAGAACAGCTGATTAGTGAATTCAATTAAATACATCTTTTTTTCCTGTTCTGCTGCCATAAATAGACAATAAATGAATAACTCCTTCCGTATGATGTATATCTAGCCTTCTGAGCTATCCTATTTTCTCATGTAATAAATTCTTATGTAATAAATTCAAACAATATGATAAAAATCACCTTGAAGCGCTGGCCATATTAGATTCA
>JAOWBP010010874.1:0-24934 GCA_028571105.1 Tragopan temminckii | reverse complement strand
GGACACTCTTCTTCGATGGTTTATTCTTACCAATATAACCATAGAAACCTTTCTTGTTATTTTTCACATTCCTCACCAAGTTTAGTTCCATCTGTGCCTTGTCTTTCCTGATCCCATCTTTCTATGTCCAGATGGCATTCCTGAATGTTTTCCAGGCCTCACATCCCTGATTCCACTCCCTGTGCTCTTCCTTCTTTTCCCTCAGTGTGACCAGCATGTCTTTGTTCAGCCATGCTGATTTCTGGCATCCTCTTCTTGATTTTTTTCATGCGGGGGGATGGAGAGATCTTGTGCTCTCAGGAAAGTGTCTTTAAAGAGCAGCCAGCTCTGTTCTGTTCTATGTCCCTAAGGATAGTTTTCCAGGGCATTTACTAATAATTCCTTAAAAAAGTGGAAGTTCGCTCTCCTGAAGTTCAAAGTCCGAGCTTTGCTTTTTGCCGTACCTGTATTCGTCAAGATCATGAACTCAACCAGGGCATGATCTACAGCCCAGACTGCCTCTGATCTCCTCTGAACAGGTGAGCACTGGCTGCAGTGACACTTCACTTCTGATTGGATAGTAATACTTGCTTGGAACTAAAAATAAATAATAAAATCTTTATTCAGTATTAAAAATATCTATTTTCAAAGTTTCTTGAATTTTCATTCACATATTTTATATTGTAAGCCTCTTACCACCAATCATGATCTAATGTCTCTGTGTTTTGTTACTGATGGTGGCCACAATTAATTCTTAGTTGACTTGTGGGGAAAAAAAAAGAAAAAAAAAAAAACAACACTTAGGAGCGCACTGATTACAGTCAAAACCAATCAGACTCAGTACATGATCTTTTGGTCTTTTGACTCTTAAGACAAAATGATTTGGTGGAGTCACTGGACTTAATATAAAGCCTTCAAGAAATCTGAAGTATTCCCTTCATTTTGTCTGGGTTGACCCTATCTGAGTGTGACAGTTCAGAAGGGTTGCTGCAGATCACATCCAGGAAGGAATAAAAATCTAAACTAAAAGCCTGAGAGCTTTTCTTACATATCTTGTGTTTTTTTTGTTGTTGTTGTTTTTTTTTTTTTTTTTTTTTTTTTTTTAATGGAAACATCTCAAAGCTGAATTAATACTCCTGTATTATTTAAACATAGGATTATAGATTTAAGATTGTCAGCTGTTTGGAAGTTTCTGTCTGAGAATCCTGTCATCAGCAAACATCCTAAATGTACATGGAGTACTGGCTTTTGGTTACTTACACTTCTGTCCATCTGTTAAGCTCACATTATGCCAGGTCATAAATGAAGATATCTCCCTTAGGAATAGGATTTCATCTGAGTCTGGGTTAGATAAACAATAAATACAGCACTGAAAATGTCATTTATTTTGAAAGATTTTTCTTTGTGCCAGAGTTTAGTATATACATATTTATTAAATTTACTATATAAAGTTCATGCCATACCTATTGACAAATTCTAGTTCAATAGGGATTGGTCTGTTTAATTTTAAGAACACGTGTTTTTCCAGTGAAAGCATTGGCCATGTGCTACTAAGGGTCCAGATAATTGTGAGAATTCAGACAACAACTGGGTGCTTATGAAACTTTTTTATGAATCTCATTAAAAATCACAGTGTAAGCATATCTTATTGTTCCAAGAATTTTTGTACTTTGAGGCCTCCTGACACTTCTTTATCATAGTAAATAGATTTCAAGAGTTTACCTCACCCTAAAAATAATTAGAAAAAATATCACATATTTTAAATTCCTAAATAAATACCATGTCAGTTTAAAGGAGAAAACTGAATAGAATTATTGTTCTTCAGTCATTTTAATAAAAATGACCTGGTAAATATTTGCAAGTAATGAGTGTGGTTAAAGTTCATGAAAAATTCTATGAACAAGAAATATAAAAAGTTAGTAAAAAATGTTGTCCACGCTGGACGGTGCTGGATTCATGGATAAAATTAGCACCTCCATTTTACGTACAGTTTCATTTATAAATCATGACAATATGATCTGAGAATAACTTGTGATTTCTGATTGCAGTTTCATAATTGTTCATGGAAATCTTATCAATAAATATGTAATGACATAGGAAACAGCTTCAAATAGTAAGGAATGAGGACAATCTCAAAGGAAAAAGAACTATGGTTTTTAAACAGGGAACTGAAATTCCTCATAATAAATGACATAGAATAATCAGGAGTGACTTTGCAAGTATTATTTCAGAGCTTCTGTGTAGAAAATATGTTAAGATGCCATCCTTTATGTCTATAGCACTCCTGATCACATAGAAGCCACCAGCCTGCTCAGAACAATCCTTATTTCTTTTAGGGTTAACAATCTAATTTAGTATTTGCACCTCCCCATTTTTTATTCATCTTTTTCTCTGGTTTCTGTATTGTATTCAGGAAAAAGTGAACAATTTAAGACATTTTAATTCTTCATATTTTAAATGAAACTAAAATTTTTGCACAGCATCACCTTCTCAGAGATTTACTCTTTTTTTCCTTTTTTTTCTCTTCCTTTTTTTTTTTTTTTTTTTTTTTTTTTTTTTTTTTTGAACTGTTGGAATGCAAACAAAAAAGAAAACCCAACATCCTGAGAACATGATATTCTTTGGTCCTCCTTACCAGAAATATTGAAGATATAGAAAAGCTATGCTTATTCCAAACCTAAAAAAACCAGCATTCTGGATAATCAAAAACATGTGCTATCATGTATCAAGAGGATACATTAGGAGGATATTGTGATCAAAACCATCTAGGAAACCTGAAGGTACATGAGTCCATGAACCTGATGAGATGCATTCATGTGTATTGAGCAAACTAGACCCTGAAGTCTGCCTCAGTGGAGGCTGCCCAGGGAGGTGGTGGAGTCACTGACCCTGGATGTGTTCAAGGAACATTTGGACATTGTGTTGAGGGACGTGGTTTAGAAAGAACTATTGGTGATATGTGGATGGTTGAACTGGATGATCTTGTACGTCTCTTCCTAACTTTGGTGATTCTGTGATTTCAAATATGTGTAAGAATTTTTTTTTTTGCGAGGGCCTAGAGAGGATTCTATGAAACTATTGCAACAAAGACAGTAGCTGAATGACTGTAGGAGCAGGACTGAAATTGAAAAAGCCCTTTGTGCAAGGACATAACAGACAAGGAGGGGACATCTGCAAGTTCCTGTTTTTTTGCATGTAAAATATTCTCTGTTATATTTCAAAAGATCAAAATCTTTAGAGGTTATAAGTTGTTGGTGGATACTACTGACTATTTTACTCCTCCACAAAAAACAAATTCCAATTTATGTAGTGCTCTAATTTTTTCCAAAATCTTTTGCCAATGAATGTGTTTCAAGTAGATTTAACCATCTTTTAAGATGGTTAAATATTTTTTAGACTTTTTTTTTTTTTACAGTCTTTATGACCAACTGCATGAAATAAAAGTCCACAGAGGATAATTAGTCTGATTATAAGAGTGAGAAAGACTTCTTACTTGAGCTTATTTTTCTCACTTGACAATGAAAGAGACTGAGGCCTGTTATACACTGTGCACCTAAGTTTCAGGTGCGTGGATTCAGGCAGAAGAATTATGTTGTAACTTACTTGGATATATGGTTTCCCCTGAATATCAGTCAAATATTAGTGCAGAGATCACCCGGAAGACTTTGAATATTGTGTTCTTCCCTTCTGAACTCTGATTACTTATGGCTAAAGTACAATGTATGTCTAAAAACACCCCTTATTACTGGTCTCTCAAACTCTTGCATTGATTTTATATGAAGAAGATATTAAGAAATGCTCTCTAGACAATATCTTTACCCTTACCTTTCCTAATCATTCTAAAACAGTCTACTGTTCAGAATTGTTATACATAATGCTGATCAGTGAAAACATCCACCATGTTAAGGGAAAAAAATAGAAATCTCAAAATTGCATTTACCTTCTGAATGCTGCATCAGAAGGTTCTTTTCTTTTTTTCCTGCATTAGTCAAGTTTCAATGCCTAGCTTGTTCTGAAACATTGCTTGTTCTTTTTTCCACTTTTGGCAATTACATTTCCATTTTGCACATGGGCACACTTGGTTTGCAATGTAGAGTGAAGTTAAAGATTTAAACAAAATTCAGAGACTTTCAAGGTTTTTTTGCTCTGTTCTCAGCCCTTGTGATGACTGACAGCTTTAATTTCAATAGAGCACTTCATTTGTGTTATTAGGTCATCTGTTACACTAAGGACTTTTGATTGTAATTCCTTCTTATTGTCATTGTATTAATAATAGAAACTTATGCTGTGATGACTGCTACTCATTGCTAAAAAAAAAAAAAAATCAGTTATCTCAGGTTCTCTACTCATAATCTGAAGTTTCTTTTGAGTGCACCCATTAGTAAGGACTGACTTCTGCTTCCTGTGTGCTTTCTGAAGTGTAATGAGCTAACAGCAAGATCACCACACCTGACATAGCAACATAAATGGAGCTGGAAAATTTTACAACTACTGATGATTTGTTTTTATCATTTTTGAGGAGGGCTGCAACTGAACCATGCAGTGTAGAGGAAAATGTTGTTGACCAGCTTGGTGAATTACAGTACCTTGTCATCAGAGATTCATTTTTCAGAATAAGATGAAAATAAATCTAAACTCAGCTGCTTACCTAAAAATACATTGCATGATTCAGATATCAGTCTGTTCCTAGTTCTATTCTCTACTGTCACAGCTATTCTATGTCTTAGATCAGCTATTGATTGGGTGCGTCTATAAACATATTGTCAGTGCTTTAAGACGGATTAAAAACGTCAGGGAAAAAATGTAGAAAATTTCACTTGTTCACAATTATTTAATTAATGTCACCTATCAACTCTTTCCAAGTTATACACTTAAAATGAGTAACTAAATCTATAAAATTTTTTTTTTTTTTAAGAAATATATATATATATATAATGTGAATGATGCGTTAAATATAAATATAAATAAATCAAGGAGAACCATGGAAGGGTTCTTTGCAAAAAGTGAATCATACACTAATTAGTATCATTTACATATCCATAAAACATGCATGAGAAAAAGGGTGGAATAATAAGATTGCTGAAAAGAAAATGTTTTTAGCATAGAAGAACGTTTGACTATAACAACTGATTATCCTGTGGAGGTCAAATGTGAAGCATCTTTAAAATGCTTATCCATAGAGTTACTCTTTTGTAGTGGTTACCATGCCAGTAGAATCAAAAGTTTAGGCAAATTTACACAAAGTATTTCATGTAAAAAGGACAGACAGTGTTGTTCATTAAGCAATAACATTACATTTGTGCAAAATATGCACATGGAAAACTAACTGATTAGTAAAAACAGATGTTTCTACAACTTGCTTGAGCAGTTATGCATTCACTTGCATGCTTTTTGTTTAAAACAAGCTGTAAGAAGACATGAAATAGAAACAACATAACAAAATAATAAACTGTTATCTGCAGCAAGCTGGCTAATTTAGAAAGGCAGGCTTTAAATTGAAGAACTTGGGAGTGGGGTGGAAAATGGCAATGCTCACACCATTTGAACCATTTGAATAAGCCAAGTCAACCAGAACAGTGACAGATGTTCCTGAGCTGCCTTCCATGACAGGAGGCATAAGGCCAGCTACCTCAAGTGAATGTATAGTTATGGAAGGTCTTTTCCATCTCTAGGGGATCCTGCATCCTCTGCTCACATTTCTTCCCTGTAGTACCAAGTACACACAGCATGAAGAACTAGAGATCTGTGCATGATCACAGGGCTATAATTTCATTCCAATCACAGAGACATGGTGGAACAGCTTGCATGGCTAGATAGTTATGTACTTTTTTAGGGAAGAAAAGCAAGCAGGGCAAGGGAGCGGAGTTTCTCTTGTGTGAGAGACCAAACTGAATATATTGAGCTCTGCCTTTGAGCGAATGATGGATGAGTAGAAAGCTTGTGGGTGAGAATTAATCTTATCAATGCTTAGAAATATCTAATGATAAGGATTCAAAAGGATGGGGCCAGGCTCTTTTACAGCAGTGCCCAGCAACAGGACTAAAGGCAAAGAGCACAAACTGGAACACAGGAAGTTCTATCTGAACATGAGAAAGAATTTATTTACTTCTTTTTTTTGTCTGCTTTGCACATCATTTTAAAATATTTTTATGGAGAAAAATATTATAAGTTTTTCATTTTAACCTCGTCAGTTCAAGTGAAATACTTTTGATAACAGTTTGTCTATTATACACTTATTAAAATGAAAATAAAAGGTCCATTCGGAATATGATGGCAATCAAATCACAATATGCAATGAAGAGGTTTCCAGGCTGACTTTATTAGTAAACATCATGAATTTCAGGTTCTTACCAGTTCTCAATTTGTTTGTACAATAAAAACTTAATTATATGTCATAAGATAGCCTAAAAATATCACAGGAGTAATTTAAATTCTCAAATAAATTTGTATTAGCTGCTATTTATTTATTTTGCTTTTCTATTTAATTGGCATAAATAAGGGAAAGCTATAATATAAGAAGTATGATGTTATACTACATATTATGCTCCGAACCAAAAGGAGTATTTCAAATGTTCCCATAGAACTTTAGTACATATTGTAGCTACAATACAAAAAATCTTTATGTATTCACTACTCTATATTATCTTTCATACTTTCACCCAATTAATTTATATACTTTATGAGTTACAGCTTTATTGTTTCACAAAAATTAAAACTAACAAACATGCTTATATTCCAAAGTAGAATAAATAAAGTTTATTCATTTTTTAAAAATTGATTATATCTATGAATTCAATAAAATTCTTAAACAAACTTCTATCCTTTTTTTTTTTTCAAGTGAGCATTCTCTGTCAAAGAAAATCTTAGTCACAAAAATGTAAAACTTAACCATTTTTAAAAGACAGACTTGCCAAAAAAAAATTGCTGTATTTCATTAGACCTATTAGACAAAAGTCCCGATTTAAGCTTTTTCAAAAACTATATATTTTTGATTTAGCTATCCCAAATGAGCTTTCCATATCATTACTGTACTGCATAGCTGTGTTCATCATATAGTTGATTTTCGTTTTCTTTTTCAAAAGAAATAAGAGAAAAAACTTGCATAACAGTCCATAAAAATATAAAAGATAGAAACACGATAGTAAAATAAAATAAAGCAAAATAAAATTTCAGTAAAAAATATTTTTATTAATAACAATTTTTAAAATTATCAAACTAAAACCTTTCAACAAATAAGTATCATGAAATATAGGGGAAAATTTTGTACAATTAGACAACAAAAGTAAATTTTCAATACTCTACTATCTGAAAATATATTATTAATCAAGACTCATAAAACTAATGACTTAGTTAAGTAAGTAATCAATATACTTGATCAACAAAGCCAGGCATTTTTGTTTGACTTAAAATAATGACTACAGTCAAGGCAATGCTACTTCTTGCAAATCTGTTCTTAACAGTGAAGATAAAGAGTGCAAATGTCAAGAGACAAGTCCAAAATCAAGTAAGGAAAAATGCTGTCAAATCTCAGATCTCACGGGACTCGGGGAACCTAAATCTGTGATAGAAGAGCAGGATGTCAACCTCATAATTAACCCTCTGCAGCATCATCTTATCAGTAGTTATCACCTTATTATCAGCATAAGTTAAGCAGGAGAAAAGAGGCCTTCAGACTGACATTCACCTCGCTGTGTCATCATTATCTATCAGAATATCAATGTCTTATGAAAATATGGAGTTTCAAAGAAATGTTTATTATCTATAAAACTATGAACTCCTCAGGGAGGAACTGAAAGAGTACAAAGCTAAAATGCTTGTCACACATTTTTCTTTACTGAAATTACATCTTGAAAAATGTTTTGTATTGTACTGTGTGAAACTACAGATTAATCTGTTGCAAATTTTCAGTTTTCTGAGATTTTGAGACATCTTTACAACATAAGGAGAGACTCAGGCATTAAACATTGCCTCTCTCTTAGAATCTGCTTTTTAGGTAACATATGAGTGCAAAGAAGAAACATGTCCTGGAGCTTCCCACAGTAATTTTATAGACATACTCTACATGCATGTCACCTGGTTTTTTAAAGCCAAAATATTTCTGAGGGATCTGAACTAGTTCAAGACCATTTGCTCTTCTGTGATCCTTCTCCAAGGAGACTTCACTTCTCTAGCAAGTTTAACAGTAGATTGAGTTTAGCCCAAATTCCCTATTCTCTTTTCCCTTTCAAACATGCATCAAAGTTTCTGAACAGGACTGAAGAACAGAGAGTGTACTGGCATCATGATCTTCAAAACATGTTTGCTTTACTTTGTGCTTCTGTGCTTTTTCTTTGTGCTTTTTTAAAATGAAGCATCTCTTGAGGAAACATAGCCAACCTCATAAGAAAGGTAAAATATTTATGAACTGAGTGTCTCATTTTAATATTTGTATTTTTATTTCCAAACCACAATTCACAGGAATGAAAAATGCTCTGTACAGAGAATGATACCACAGTTGGAAGACCTGAAGCTTCCATTAAAGGTAGGAAACTTTAAAGATAATAAAGTTAGGAAAAAAATATGTATTCAGTGAGTAAGTAAAAAAGTAGACAAAGAGCTGGCAATAACATCTTACTCACATAGCTAGTCAAGTTCAAATGTTGAATGTACAGAGTAGAAAAATTGATGATTGCATAAATTCATTCATGTTTTCTAGTAGAATAAAACAATCTAACATTTTATGACTTTTCAGTTTGAAAAGGACTAGTTACCTTGTAAAGTAACTAGTGCAACAATACTGAAAGAAAAACTATTAGGTCTGGAAAAAGCCAAATTTTTTTTAGCAGTTTCACCTGGTGAAATGGGAATGGGAATACAGGCAAAAAATCACCTAAGGCAGGGACAGACTGGAAGGGTCCACATGTATGTCAACCTCATTTTCTCCTAACAGCTTAAAATGATACTGAAAATTAGATACACATTCATCATCTCTATTAATTTGACATTATTCCTTATTGTTACTCTTACTGCCAGATTAGGAATGGGATTCAACTTTGTCTCTTTAGAGGATCATAGAATCACAGAATCATAAAATTGCTCAGGTTGGAAAAGACCTTCAAGATCATCAAGTCCAACTGCAGCATAACCATACCATCCTAACTTTAACAACCCTCTGCTAAATCATGTCCCTGAGCATCACATCCAAATAGTTTTTAAACACACTCAGGGATGGTGACTCAACTACCTCCCTGGAGAGCCTATTCCAGTGCTTAACCACCCCTTCTGTAAAGAAGTGTTTCCTGATATCCAACCTAAACCTCCACTGGTGCAACTTGAGGCCATTTCGCCTCGTCCTGTCACCAGTGAGAAGAGACCAACCCCATTCTCACTGCAATCACCTCTCAGGTATTTGAGGAGGGCAATAAGGTCTCCCCTCAGCCTCCTCTTCCCCAGATTGAACATCCCCAGTTCCTTCAGTCGCTCCTCACAGGGAATATTCTCCAAGCCCTTCACAAGCCTTGTTGCCCTTCTTTGACCACCTCAGTGCTGGATACTTCAATATTTCCTTCTAACAAACTAATGTTGAAATGTAACTCAGTTTGCCCTTTTGGGAGTCCCCTGAATATGGCACAGACTGCTTTCACAGTACTGGTTATCCCTTGTAAAATTACGTTCATACTAATATCTGATTCAGAGGAAAAAATCTTGTTTTGGAATAGACTTTTTAGCAAATATAAAACTGTTGCTTGATTATTGCTCCTAATAGTTCTTTATGCCTCTTGAAATGGGTATTGGGAGAGAAAACTTTGGAGGAATCCTGCTTTGTGTTAGCATTATAATTAGAGGATATACTATGTATACTATCTGTAACGTAAAATATCATTCACTGAAATAATCGTATATTATTCATGAAGTATCAGTAAGTACACTCTAAAATAATGTTGAATTCCTTTTCATTTTTATTTGTTTTAATCAAGATTGTAATCTACATGTTTTCCAATCTGAAGTAGTTTCATTCTTTCATTTAAAAATTATTACAATAAGACACTAAATTTTATTCGTATAGAAGTTTCCCTTGTGGGATTTGAAATAAAAATTCTATGCATTTCATAAAGCATGAGGATGTCTGTTTAAGGAATTTATCAAAACTGTCATTATTTTTCTTATTGAGATTTGGTTATTGTTTCTTTTTTTTTTTTTGTCTGCTGTTTATTCTTTATTAATGATACAAACAAGCTTGTCTTTTGACTTTTTCATAACTTACAATTTATAATGAATATGGCCTGGTGTGATAAAGCCTTATCAAAGTCATCATTATCTTACATTTATAGTCATACAACTTTTTCATTTGCTAAGGGTTTAAACTCTTCTTCTGTCTGCCTATTGTCTTATTATTCTTTGTCTCTTATTTTCTGGCAATCTCTGCTTCAGTGTTTTTGGACCCTTCCAAAAGGAAGAAAAAGACAGCTGTTGAAATACTTACAGAAGTTTTAAATCCAAAGTTATACTATCTTTCCTTTCTTTTTGCAAGAGATTTTCTATGTATGTTATGCATTAATCTTTAAACATCATTATTTTTCTGCATTAATAACCTATGTCAGCTCTCCTTTCAAGGGCTGGTGGTACTTACCGTATGGAATGTTCTGAAAGAAACTATTGAGTTTTTACCTTTATTTCTGCATTAATCATCCATCATGTCATGTTTGATACACTTAACTTTTTGTCTCTTTAACTTATGGAGTCAAAAGTTAGAGAAGTACCTTTATAAAGGCTCAGTTTCATTTATCTGTCTTGATGTAACTCTCTTGCTAGTCCACTTATTATATGGGGGTTAGAATATAGTCATTTAGGAAAAAAAAAGGAACAAATGAATGGAAAACTAATTAGGTTTGTGAAGGTCAAGGTAAGAAGTTTCCTTTTTATCAATATCAGTCTATGCAGTCAACTTTCTTCAGATGTCTCATGTTGAAGTTTTAATACTTGGGGAATGATCTGCTAGCATACAGAAATCACATGAATTTCGGAACATCTTTAGTCGTAAAACAAGACTCTTAAGTACAGAATCACTATCATGTACCAAACTTCCATGGTATAGGTTTAAATAGAATACTTAATAAAGTTAGTGAAGTAACAAGACTTATTTCTGTTCCAAATATGATTTTAAAGGGAAGTGTAAGGTTCAAAAAACAGAGGAGTAGGTTGACTCCGGATGACAGAAATACCCTGACCCAGCCGCTAGCTGTTCCTCTCTACTGTGCGGTGGGGAGAAAATAGAAAGTAAGAAGACTTCTGGGAAATAATGACAGCTTAACAGGGAAACCAAAAGCTGTACCACCCAAGTGGTAGATGAAATTGAGTTTTACCAATAAGAAAGAAAATTCAGACTGGGAAAAATCTTAAAACACAACAATCCATGTCATATTCACTGTTTGTTCTAGAAATGACATGGACTGCTGAAATTCTTATTTATGATTATGGCCAATTCTGTGAAACTACTTGTTTATTATATTACAACAATATTGTAAATTATAGAGTTTTATATATTTTTACGGATATACGACTTCAGAGTCCAACATGCCTTCAGTGGGCAGGTTCATGTTTGGACATAGTATGATAATGATTGTTCAGTCCTATTCTGCAGCTTTCTGTTTCATAAAGCTTTAAAGTGAAATCATGACACTGAAATATTATGAACAATTAATCTTTGTGCTCCCATCTAAAAAGATGTCATGTTGCCTATAGTGACAGCTGGCTAGGTAGACAGGCTTAGGTACTTTAGGAAAAGTCCAGAGACAAGCATGTGCTCACCCCATCCTCCCACAAACATCTTCAATGGGTAACATATGCATATGGAAATTATATAGCTTTTACAATATAAAATAAATTAGAGTAATGTTTTCCTTTTATTTTTTACAAAGTTTGTTGATGAATTTCATCAGATGCCAGCTACAAATCAGCTGGCATGCAAGATGTAACCAATACAGGATTTTCCAGCAGGTGTCTCTGATGAGCAATTTCTCTAATTCTCTCTTTAAGTTGGAGATTATCAGAAATGCTGTCCTTAAACTCATGAGATTGAAATCTCAGAGTTTATTATTGACTTTGTGCCCCAATTTCTCCATACTACATTTTATGATCTTGATGATGATTTGTTAGTTTGTTTTTTAGCTGAATCACAACAGAGCCCCTTCTTGTACTATATGATTACTGGTCTCAGACTAGCTTACTTATTATTAAGTGAGGTTTTGCTACTTTTTGATTTAGAACATTCAACTCCCAGTTGCTACATCCTAAAGTATAATTTTACATCAAAAAGTAATTTATATTTTTATTGTTTAACAAATTAATCTGAAGTTTATATGATATATCTGTAATGGTTGCTTGAGACATGTTTCCCTATCTACTTGTCCTCCATAACAGTATGGATATACAAGAACCTGTCCTTTGTTCCTATTAATTTTTATTAAAAATTCTGAGATAAAATCATAAGAGTATTAACAAGATTTCATTTTCATTTATGTCTACTTGCTTTGGACTCTCAGCAAGCATAATAACAGTACTGTCACTGAAATTAACTATATTTTCATGTGATACAAATTAATGTGATCTGAGAATTTGAGTCTTTTAAAATTTTTATTTGTGTAGAAGTTGTAAGAAATCCAGACTCCCTAAAATCAATGTCCAAATAATGGTTTTGAAATTTTGCTAATTAATTAATAAAGAATGACACACTTTTGGCAATATACCTGTTGACGAATTGCTGGTAAAAAAAAACAATCTGATTTTAAGTAGCAGAAGAGCTACAGATTGCCTTTCTTGAAATTCTTCATATTTGTGACCACTTTCTTGATGACCGAAGTTTAGAATTAGGAGTGATATTCCTGGTATTTTCTGGATTTGCATAGTAACACAAATTTTTCCCTATGTCAGCTGAAAAAACTGATAAGTTTCATTGTGCTTTTGTAATGACCACATTACCTTTAGTTGAGAAAGGGATTGCACGTAGAAATTTCACCTTCCTTCTAATTTCAAGTAATGAACTTCTACCTTCTAAAAAAAAAAGTCGTAATTCTTTGTCTCTAAATGTTTGACTCTGAACAGCATGGTGTAAAATTTTTCTTTTCCTATACACTCATTTTTTTATATCATTGCCAAAGAACCACTATATTCTTCTTCACAATACTTTGATTCTAATTTGCTTGTACAGCGATTTCATTCTCTCTCATCAGTTTAATTATTACACACTAGATTTTTTTTTGCCAGTGTTGTTAATAATAATATACAGTAAAAACAATGTGTAGACTCAGAATTGACATATGCCCCTTACATATTTCCTCCAGCTTGTTGTCCCTTTCCTGAGGGATGTCACATTTGCCATTCCATAAAAAATTTGGATAACATACTAATTAAAAATATGCATCAAAAGATTTACAGCTCCACTAATTGTTATTATTATTAAGTTTTGAAAACTAAAAAAAAAATCCACTTTTTAATAGAAAACCCATCATGATGTCTGAAGACCCCTAACACACATGCACACACACACACACACACACACACAAAAATTGGAAGTATAGATTAGAAAAATTCAAACTTGAAATAAAGCATTTAAAACATAAAGGTGAGCAAAATAAAGCATTTGGGCTTTATAAGTCGTCTGTGAAATATAACAGTTTTTAATACAAAAAAAGGTAAATTTGTCATGTATGTTATAAGGAATCACAGAATCACAGAACTGTAGGGTCTGGAAGGGACCTCTAGAGATCATCTAGTCCAACCCCCTGCCAAAGCAGGCTCCCTACAGCAGGTTGCACAGGTAGGTGTATAAGTGGGTCTTGAATGTCTCCAGAGAAGGAGATTCCACAACCTCCCTGGGCAGCCCCTTCCAGTGCTTCATCACTCTTACGTGAAGAAGTTCTTGTGCACATTTGTGTGGAACTTCTGATGCTTCAGTTTGTGGCTGTTTCCCCTTTCCCTTTTGCCACACACCACTGAAGAATCTGGCCTCATGCCTTTGCCTCCCACACCTTAGATACTTATAGACATTGATCAGATCTCCTCTCAGTCTTCTTTTCTCAAGGCTGAACAGACTCAGGTTGTTCAGCCTTTCTTCAGAAGAGAGGTGCTCCAGGCCCTTTATCATCTTTGTGGCCCTCCGCTAGACTCTTTCCAGGAGATCCTGCTCTTTTTTGTACTGGGAACAATACTTCATGTGAGGTCATGAGGGCAGAGTAAAGGAGGAGGATCACCTCCCTTGACCTGCTTGCCATGCTCTTTTTAATGCACCCCAGGATGCCATTGGCCTTCTCGGCCACCAGGGCACACTGCTGGCTCATGGACAACCTGCTGTCCACCAGGACCCAGCAGGTCCCTCTCTGCAGAGCTCCTCTCCAGCAGGTCATCCCCCAGCCTGTACCAGTACATGCGGTTATTCCTCCCTACGTGCAAGACTCTACACTTGTTCTTCTTAAACTTCATCTGGTTCCTCTCTGCCCAACTCTTCAGCCTGTCCAGGTCTCACTGAATGGCAGTGCAGCCGTCTGGTGTGCCAGACATTCTTCCCAGCTTCGTATCATCAGCAGACTTGCTGACAGTGGGCACTATCCCTTCATCAAGGTCATTGATGAAGGTGATGAACAAGAGCAGACCTAGCACCAACCCCTCAAGAATACAGCTAAATACAGGCCTCCAACTGGACTCTACACCATCGATCACAACCTTCTGAGCTCTGCTAGTCAGTCTGTTCTCAACTCACTTCACCATCTATTCCATACTTCCTCAGCTTCATTATAAGGATGCTGTGGGAGACAGTATCAAATACTTTGCTGAAATCAAGGTAGACTACATCCATTGCTCTCCCCCTATCCACCCAGTGATGACATCATAGAAGGCTATTAGGTTGGTCAAGCATGACCTCCCCCTGGTGAACACATGCTGACTACTCCTGATAACTTTCTTCTCTTCCAGTTGCCTAGAAATGGCATCCAGCACAAGCTGTTCTATCACCTTTCCAGGGATGGATGTGAGGCTGACTGGCCTGTAGTTTCCTGGATCTTCCTTCTTGCCCTTTTCAAAGACTGGAGTGACACTGGCTATCTTTCAGTTTTCAGGAGCCTCTCAAGAAATACCCATGTGTTCCTGCACTGAAACAAGAATTAACTCAGGGAAGGTCTAGCACCATTGTAAAATATAAAAGGAGACAAAGTGATGATGATTGTTCCATCAGATCTATAATCTATAGATTTATAAAAATTAAATTATTACATCAGATTATGTGAGCTATATGAAAATTAATTATTATAAAAGAACTGGAAATAAGATGGTCTGTATTAAATATGAATGAAAAAGAATGAAATAATAAAACCAGAGTAAGAATACAATACAAATACAATATTACATAGAAACTTTGGCTAACCTAAGTAGCTAATTGATACATAAGGGATTATGTAGCTCTCAAAGTTTCAAATAAAAAAAAAAAAAAATCACAGACTGTTTTTCGTGTGTCTTTTTTATCCTTGTGCACTTTATAAAGCCAAAGTCATTACAGATTTATCGCTTTGAGCTGGCACAGCTTGAGGTCTCTAAACCGTAAAAAGACTTAGCACAGATCATCAAATGATATATGAGATTGGGAAAAAGGGAAATGGTTGGGAAAAAAAAAAAAGTGGGCCACATATACATAGATTGGTCCAAAAGTAATGCCTCCTGTTTGTTTCCATGGAAATGAAAACAGATCACAGGAGCACAATAACACTATTTGATAGAGCAAATTCTCAGCAACAAAACAGTGTTTTTCAACATAGTCACTACTATTAGCTATGCATTTTTACCAATGATGAATAAGAGCCTGCATGCTGTGCTCATAACTATCAGCACCAGTGAAGGTGACCCATTGTCACCACTGCTGGAACACACTACCAAGCAGCTCACTGTGCTCACATTCACTGTTTGGTCTCCATAAATGTTCAGCAAGCATCAGTGAACATCAATGGCTGCAATTTTTTCTGCATGGAGAAATTCTATGACACACCTTTGCTTCATCTCTACTTCATTGTCAGATGCCATTTTTCAGACTGCCTCTCTGTTGCCATGTATTAGCAACAAAATGTAACAGAATATTGGCAGGAAGGTTCAGCCTCTAGTGCCATACCACCAATATCCGTCTCAATTATGGGCCAGCAGAATAAAATAGGAGGTATTACACATTAATATGTAAGTACTAAAACACTTTAATTTTAATTATTTTTCTTTCAGCATTGACAAAATAAAAGGGAGAGGAACAAATACATCAAACTAGTTGACCTTGTTTTTGTGAAACTAAAACACCAGTCTGGTTTGATGACAGTCGTTGCCATTCTTAGTTGCAATCAAACTGTCACCCGAGTCAACACCGTACAGCACTGCCTTCCCCACGCCCTGGTTTCAATCGATACAGTGTTAATAGAGCACTGATGGACTGGCTGGTGGTGAGTAATGTGCGTATGCCTAGCACCACTCTGCAGGGAAAAGCAGCTGCCTTTAAATCACGATGAGGGGGTGAGCCACACTGGAAGCTGTGCTAGGCTGCATGTGGCCCGCAGGAGCAGGTTAGACATGCTCTAAGAAGAAAGCTTTCAGATTGGTGGCTATTTCTAGGGTGCTCATTTCTACTCATGCACCTGTGCAAGGAGGTGTAACTGTGAGCGAGTCACCAAAGAGCTTATCAGACTCTTTGTTAGAAATTATCATTGTGAAACCTTAGGAGACGGGAGTGTGAGACAGAGAGCAAACGGTGCCTGTCTGCCTCTAAGGGTAAACAGAGGGTTCTTTTTGTATGCATTGTTAATCTTGTTACGCTTAAGAAACCTTTCATCCTTTATCACTGTTGTCTGGGAGAAGCTAGGGCCAGTTAACTGATTAGAGGAACTGTTAGAGGAACAGGAATTTCTTGTTTGTAAGTGAATGGTATATAAAATGTATGTTGAACACAATAAAGTAGAACTATTCTGACACTACAAGAAACTGTGAGAGCTCTATAACTCGACTGAGTGCAGACATGCACCAACCTTCACCAAAACAAGACTACCACCCTAGCCTTGAAAATGCAACTTGTATACTTTTGCACCTTGAAGTTTGTAAAATAGAAGATAATACTAGACAGAGAAATTCCAGATACTTTCAGTGGTACTGATATCAAGCAAGAGTCTTAGGATAATCCCTTTACTTCACTAATACAGGATAAAATTCTCAGCCTCAAGTTGAGAATCATCTGGGGTCTGGTCGTATCGTTTTCTCATTCACATGCATCTCTTTAATGAGAGCCAATCTACTTGAATTTTATCTTCCCAGGGATGTGTATTGAAGTCTTTCTACTTGGTGCCATTAGACCTAAAGGATTGCAGGAAGCAGGATCTGTGAGGTATTTTGATGAGAATATGCTAAAATGAACTTCTGGAGTTTGAACCCAATGAAAGCCCACAAAATTAAAACACTGTGAATTGTGGAAACGAATTAGTATCCATAGCTTTTAAGACAATCTCACCATCTCAGCCTGACATTACCTGTAAACAGGAATCAAGACAGCCCGGCAAATAGCTAAGTTTATTTTGAACGGACATGACCATGATAGCTCTTTATCATGGTGACACTTGCCTTGACAACCATTTACAGTATATACTGAAAGTACGTTTATGTGCAGACTTGAAAATAATGGAAATGCTTTTTGCCCTCCAAGAGTTTCCTTACAGTAACAGTAATCACTTTGCCTATCTGATCTATTTTTTGGTACAGTGGAAAGTTAAGGAAAAAGTTTACCAACACAAAATGGAGAACAGAGAACTTACTCAAAGAATTAAATTAATCAGTCTGGTTTTCTGAGGTGAGCAAATCAAAATGCCACAGTACCCACCCATTTTTGTCCACTTCTTTCCTGATACCATCCTCATGCAGTAAGATAGAACTTAAAGGGTCTGTAATAACAACCCAATTGTCAATTTCTGACAGCTGGATATGATAAATTTACCAAGGTTGTTCTGCTTTTAGCTGACACTGTAGTACACAGAATCCATGCAAGTCTGTACTAAGTACTATCGTAAAACTTTCTACTGCGTAGTACTTGAACAATGTAAACTTGAGAGCTAAATTTTTAATAGTTGAGGCCTTTTAGGGTAGTCTGGAACTCATTTTATCCGACGTGAGGAAGAGCTTATGCTATGTATTTATTATATACATTTTCCCAAATACACTGTTTAACTGTTTTTGTAAATATCTACAAAATAACTAGAATAGTAATGAGTTTTATTACTTATGAATTCAAAAATTATTTGCTTTCACAAAGAAAAATGAAAAAAAGTGGCTGCACAGTAGTACAGGTTTCAAAGAATGCTGCATAACAACATTATCAGCTCATTCAGGCCCCTAAAAATAATTCCTTAAATGACTCCTTAATTGGTTGCAGCTGTGTCACAAGTTGTCCAATCAAATGCCTTTCTGGGGATCAGACAGGAATAAAAACAGCATCTGAATCAGTCCAAGAAACTTACATTTTTAATCATAAAGAAGCAAAAAAGATTTAATAGTTCTAAGACAAATATGTATTTTGGCATCTTTTTACTTTTTTTTTTTGTTTTTCTCATTGTTTGTTTCTTTTTCAAACTGCATAAATAATTAATCTAAAGGACTTGGATTTTAAGATGTCAAAAAAAGATGTTCCAATAAATTCAGAAGTATTTCCAACTTGTTTTCATTATTTGAAATAACTCTAAATTCAACTTTCCAAAGAGTTTTCTTTTCCTTTAATCAATATCAGTGAAAAACTGTCAAAAATTCATGGGTTGTTTTCTCCATGACTCAAGTATACCTTGTATTTTCATCCGTCCAAAAGGACATTGACCTGACCTGATGTCTGATTTAAAGTGTACAGATTTTCGTGAGAAATATTATGCGGTCTATGATTTGATTTTATTTTTCACAAACTTCAGTTTGCACTGTCCTCTCCTTTTATGAAAGATTTATGAATGCATAACATATATTGGTGTAGGGATTAAGTTCTACTGATGCATTGGTAGTTGCAGTAGATTTCAGAATAGGACTGCGTTACACATTGTTGTGCTTTATGTTTTAGAGACAGAAGTCCAAAATTTTGGTACAGTTTCCACCATAAAAATTTCAAGCAAGCTACTAGGAATACTGTTACAAAACTGTAGGACTTACTGTAGACGCCATATTGTCTGAAGGATCTTTATTTAGATATTCTCATCTTCTACATTATACCTCTAGGGCTTGAGAAAAGTGTGACCACATTACTTTCTCCTCAATTTAAATTCAGCTCAGTAGCAGGTATATTTTATAGCACTGATTAGCACTATGAAGCCACGAAATATATAAGGCTCTCAACATTTGTAAAGTAATTCTATCTTTGTGAATCAAAATAATGGACTAAGGAAATGGAAAAATAAAATAAGGCTAAATGGGAAAAAAAGTTCAGTCAGCACTAAAATATATAGGAAATGTAGCAGCAAAGTCTATTTAGTGTTTACTGCTTAGTTTTGATTATTAAGCACTATATTTTATTAGAACTCATTTCATTTACACAAACATTTTTAAAGATTTTTTTCTTTTGTAAGGTTATGGATAATGCCTGGGTTTCTCAATAATCACTGAACACAGTAAAGTCAGTTGGAGTAATAAAGATATCTGGACACTTGGGGTGGTTTTGTTTATTTGTTAGTCAATATTTTCTTGAGAAAAACATAGTATTCTGAACTGAAATCCTTGCAGATAATATACATTTTTTTTTTTTTTTCTATTTAGATGAAAGTTTTGTAGGTATGGGTGAAAATTCATTTTCGTGTGTTTGTGCACTTACACACGATGACTTCAGAATATTACTGCCACCTGGCAAAAACATTTAGGAACACATTGCCTACCATAATAGGGCAAATCAGTGCTGAAATAACATTAAATTATTACAACATTACTTTTTCATGAAAAAAAATTTAAAAAGGAATGGCACTAAAATCTGGAAGAAAAAAAATACTTGAAATAAAGTGCAATACTGTATTCACTCTTTCAAGATAACTTAGGTTGTTCAGACACTAGTTTATCATCTCTGATCTAAGATACTTCCCTAAAAACATTGGGTTCCTGATTGATTTCACGATTTATCTGGTTGGTTAAAATTCTACTGTAAATTATGCAAATGTGTATTGCAATATGTAATACTTCTGGTACTCAGAATTGTTTTTTGATTTGGCCCCATCCCATCAGAAATATGGGATCTACCTTATGTTTGCAGAGATGCAATGAGTTCCTTGTTCTCAGTCATAAAACATGAATGCATATTGATGCACTTCTTTTTTCTTAATCCACCTACTAAAGCAGCCTGAAAACTTAACATGACTCCTGCTGAATCATGAACAATTTGTATATGAATGCTGGCTTTTTTTTTTGCACCATGGAGGATTCCCCATAAACAGAAGTGGAACTAAGCATGGATTATAATAAATCATGGTTACTTAAATAACTTTGCAAAGTTGAAATAACTGTTTGGATTGTAAATTAAATGTTTATTAGCAGAGCCAGCTGCCAAGATTCTGTATAACTCACATGAGTACATGAATTGTAGTTGCATAAACTCTCAAGGACTCCCTTAGTAATTCAAGGTTGTA
The DNA here is from genome assembly GCA_028571105.1 of Tragopan temminckii. Taxonomy (NCBI): domain Eukaryota; kingdom Metazoa; phylum Chordata; class Aves; order Galliformes; family Phasianidae; genus Tragopan; species Tragopan temminckii. The sequence continues at coordinate 4,328 of JAOWBP010010874.1, read as the reverse complement.
TGAGCTAGCCCACAGAATGACTGCTTGTCCAGACTTGATAGCAGACACTAACAGAGCAAAAATGTCAGTTTGATCAGAAACAAGTCAATCTTGGATGTCTGGCTTTCATTTTTCTGAGATGAGATAGCTCATCTCAGAAAAGCATCAGTGGTGAACATCCTGTCAGTTTAAAAGGTCAGCCTTTGCAAGGTATCAGCAAAAATGATGCTACACAGACCACTGGACAAAAGTTTAACAATTTTATTATCTTCAATCATCTGTTATGTATTTACTCCGCTGTCTATCCTCCACAATTAGGAAGCTCATCAAACGAAATAAAAGATATGCTGAATGACTGAACAGAGTTCAGGGATGATGTACATCATTAGATATGAGGAAGGAAAGGTATAGAGAAGCTTGGAGAGCAAATAATTCTGGGAGATGTTACCTTAAAAACATTATTTGCTTTAACAAACTAATATATAGTAAAATATATTTTAAGTCTAATATTTTGTTTATGCTACAATAGCTTCTTATTTCGTATGACACTATGCAGGAAATTAATCTGCAAGTTGCAATGTAGTTCCTTTAATTTTTTTTTTTAATATTTCTGAAAAATAAATGTAAAAGCATACTGCATTTACAAAGAAAAAACACTGATTAAAGATTGGCTACGTAGCCATTAGTGAAAAAGAAAAATCATCCTAGTTAACACTGTGAATGACTTTTGCTTCTACATATGTAGCAAGATGGCCCTGATTAGCAGCCAAGTATCTCCACAGCCATTTACTCATTGCCCAACAGGATGGCAAAGAAAATAGTGAGACAATTTGTGGTTCAAAATAAAAACAGGAAAATAACTCACTAGACATGATTGCACTCTGATCTGCTGCAAAAGCAAACCTTGCAGCTTCCTGACTTAACTCTTGTCATTTACACCCAGTACAATATATTAGAACCACAGTCCACCTCTGTACATAATGATTATGTGAATTCATATTAAAATGTACACGTGTGTTGACTGAAATGCATACTCAACACTTCCGTTAAAAAAAAAAAATTGCTATATAAATTTTTAGGAAACATTAAAGAAAAAAGAACCATTAGCAGCAGTATGTTTTTGATCCTCAAAGGTCAGTGCCAATTGAAGGCAGTACATGAATAGCTATACATACACATCTATAGCTATACATGAATAGCTTAGATAGCTTAGACTAATATCACTCATGAAAAAATAAGATTAAACAACTCCTCAATATTGATATAATTTATGAATGACAAGAGAGTTGTTATCCTAGTTGTTAATAACTGCATGTGAAGAATGTTTTTCACTATAACTCTGCCATATGACAAAAAGGTTCAGTTCTCTATGAACAGTTTCTCTTTGTGTTAGTCTTCTATTAAAATGAAATGTTCATATATGAACTGTGAATATAAATACGTGTTCACGGCAGAAGCCATGTAGTCGCTCAAAGAGGCAGTTGTAAGTACGGGCTGGGTGAGTATTGATGGATTGAAAATCTCAGCATGAGTAAAGTTATGACAAGTTCTTAAAATGCTAATTTGGTAAAATTAACGTGTCGGCATCACAAATATTTTTATTGTAAACAATGAAAGAATATTAAGTTTCATGAAAGTTTTTGAACCTCATAAATAATGTAATGACTTTCTGATGTAAACTAGAAAAATTTCTTTTTTTGGGATATTTTACTGAAGATTTTTGGAAAAGTTGTGATGTTTAGAGTATTTTCTTTTCAAAAGGCTTATCTATTTATTCATACTGAATTCTGTTCTCTGATAATGTGAAGCAAGCGAATGCTCCCTAAATTTAGGGTATGTTGTTGTTTGTTTGTTTGTTTGTTTAAACTTTACTGGCAGGAATATCACTAGTATTCAGAGACTATCAGGTTTTAACTCCTTCTTCAAAGAAGAAAAAATCCTCTGCCACAAAAAAACTCTGAAAACTCTGAATAACCATGCAGTCCCTTTATTTGTATGATGAATATTGTCTCACATTTAGTAAGAAAGAGCTACTTCAAAGCTCTAATGTGTATGGAGTTGATTACAGTGAAGAGACTTAAGAGATGATAGGGCTACTGAATTTAGAAACCATTCTTTTGTGTATTTCTTTCATCTTTAGTGATTGATGAGAGGCATGGAAAGCTTATTGGGACAACTGATGTTCTTGAACGCACACTGGAGTTATAGCGTAAATCATAGGAAAAAATATTCAGCTATTAAAAAATAAATAAACACAGTCCCATAGTGTTGACAAAGAGAGTAAGATTAGTAGAAAATGTTCACATTAGCATCGATGCTAGCTGTCAAGTTACATGCTGCCAGCTAAGGTGTGCATTTAAGTCTAAAATAGGATCCTAGTAGTAGCAAATGTTTTTTAGTGGTGGTTTTCCTCTGTTTAGAAGAAGATATTCAAGCTGCACCTTTCCTATTTTTTCTCTCATTTGTAAGGCTAAATTCATAGCAGCCCTGAAAGTAGTTGAAAATCTACCATCTCAATCAGAAAAAAAGCACAAAAGAATGGGATATACCCTGCCTCACCCTGAGCCAGCTACCTCCACCGTGAGCCAGCAACAAAAATTCTGTGAATGAAGTAAATCTAAATTTTTCCTTTTAAAATTGATGATTTAGTGGCATGAAAAGGATGTGAATCCATTTGGGAGATTTCCAGTTTAGATAATAGAAACATGACAGATAAGTATGATACATAGAAAAGGAAAATCAAGAAATAAAATATTTCTTTCTCAAATATTTGATTTCAAAACTTTATATCTTAATGTAGAATTGCTGTGAGTTCAGCTGGGAGAAAATCCAGGCCAAAGCCACTGTTTTTTGCAGAGCTTAATGGTAGATGTGAAAATGTACTCTAATTTATGTTCACGCAGTACAGACTTACATTTGAATCAGCCATTTGAGTAAAGATGTCTTTCATAAATGATTTCACTGATTCCAGGCCTTCTACCAAACACTAGAAATATTTATAAGGCCTGAAACAGCTTTTACAAGCAGATTTTGATTGTCATAACATGATAGTTATAAAAACGGTATTGGTAATTTCATAATATGCGGGTCTCTCTGCAAGTAGTGCCTCCTATTTATTTCCACAAATACAACAGATAGAAAGAGCACCATAACACTATTTGATAGAGCAAATTCTAGGCTACAAAATGTTTTTTCAACACAGTCACCATCATTAGTTATGTATTTTCACAAGCACATGCTGTGCTTGTAAATATAGCCATCTCGAATATGGGATGTCTCTTCCATGTCAGTGTCACCACTGCTGAAATACACCAACTCGCTGCCTCACTGTGCTAACACCCATTATTTGCTCTCCAGAAATGTTCAGCAAGCATCAGTGAACGTCAGCAGGTACAATTTTTGTATTAAGTAATTCACTTCCACACCTTTGCTTCACACCATATCAGACACCATTTTGTCAGACTACCCCTCTGCTACTATCCATCACATGGCAACAAAATTTGTTAGAATATTGGTTGAAAGATTCGACCTCTACTGCCATGCCACTAATATCCACTTCTGACATGGTGGGTAAATACAATAAAATAGGAGACATTACTTTTGGAGCAGCTCTTGTACTATAATAATTGTATACCATATGTTTATATTATAACTTGAAAAAAAACAGCATTTTGGAATATGTATTACTAATACCACATTGAATAAATTGCATTAGGATTAACTATAGCTAATTTTATTTGGTAAGATTGATTTCCTTTTAATAATTTTTTTAGCTTTTCTACAAAAATCATGATACCAACCAATTACAAGTTTAATAAAATGGATTTTAGAAAAGCTCCAGTAGCTCAACCAAACATTTTTCAATTTTCAGTCATTACTTGATAATTTTTTATTTTTTTATTTTTTTACAAGGAAAGTATATTAACCATTACAACCATTTTTTTTATCCCTACAGTCTCAGACTTGGGATCTACTTATAATATTGATGAGGTTGCTGAGCTATAAACAACTGCAGCTAATATTGCAAGTCCACGAGAAAATTAGGTGCTCTCCATATAATCCCATACTTCTTTCTGTCCATGCCTACTCTCTCCTATGACATGAGATTTACCTCCCACTTATATACTGCCTAAGCAAAGACAATGCCTTCCTAAGCATTTCCAAGATCTCCCTGTTGCTCTGTATGTACTACCAGGATGTTAATGTAGTTACTAATTTTAACATAATAATAGTATTGTAAATTTAGCTTTACTAATTTCTCACAACATACATGGCTTCTTCTTTTAGTTAACAAACTGAAATACCGAATGGCTTTAAGAGAAGTCCATATTCTCTACCTTGAGCTTCAT
>JAOWBP010010761.1:0-24947 GCA_028571105.1 Tragopan temminckii | reverse complement strand
CTTTACGGTGAGGGTGACGGAGCGCTGGAACAGGCTGCCCAGGGAGGTTGTGGAGTCTCCTTCTCTGGAGATATTCAGGGCCTGCCTGGACGCCTACTTGTGTGACCTGGCGTAGGGAACCTGCTCTGGCAGGGGGGTTGGACTCGATGATCTTTGAGGTCCCTTCCAACCCCTACAATTCTGTGATTCTGTGATTCTGTGATATAATGACCAAAAGGTAGTGAGGTCAGAATCATGTTGAACTGGTGATATACTTGAAATTTTACCAACTATAAATTAAAAGTGCTCATTCTTTTGATTACTTTTTTTTCCCCAATAAGGAAGATATACTTATTTTAAAACCTTTAAGACAGAAACCATTTAGGACTGACTAGCAGATTTTGGACTTTGGGTCTTTCCCAGTAATCAGAGATAGCAACATGAATTGACAACCATATGAAAGGATGCAGGGACAGATAAGGGAGGGACTATTGCATTTACTCTAAAGGACAGAGAAAAGGAGAAATCAATATTTATTTCTAAAAGACTCCACTGGGAATTTCTGTAGTTCAAAGGAAGTCAAAACCTATCCTTGAAGAGTGAAAAAATTGCTTTTCTAGAATAGCAACCTGACTGGAATCCAAATCATTTTTCCATAGGTTCAGACTCCTGCTAGGCTCTGATTTCAGGGATATCCAAAATCAATATCCTTAGCATACCTCCACAGAATTTGTGCAGGTATCTTATTCCATGTAGTATCTGAGAAGGTTATGCCAGAAGCAAAAAAGAAAAATGGTTACTCCATAACAGTCTTCAGATTTTTAAACTTTTCTCTTGAAAACATTAATTGGACAATTATAGGATTTTAATCAGATATCTGGGACAAATTTGCCTTGGTAACTAATTGCCTTTGTTTACATGGAGAGTACTGCAACTATAAGAAGATATGCTTTGCATTCTGTCTTTTAAGTTGAGTTTAATCAGAACTTAATTTACTAAATTACCTTGTTAACAGGTGCTATTATTGCTAAAGTTCAATAAGGTCATAATTTTTGCATTGTATTCACCTGATGTTAATATGCTGTGTATGAGCTTTTAGTAATATATGCTATTGTGGACCTTTCTGAGTTGGTTGTCTTAGGGTTGCCAGATTTCTTTCTAAAGGTCACAGAACTGCCAGGACACTGGAAGCATCCTGACAGTCATGCTAAAGCCATATCCATACTACCATCATATTTCTTTGTCATGAGGCATGCTAAAACTAGCTGTCCATTTAGACATAGCAGAGAATTCTCTAGTACTATCAGAACCATTATTTTATTGCAGCTTCAATTTAGCTCATTCGCAATCCCTCTTGCCCTGTATATGCACAGCAAGTAACACATGCAAAAGAGAAAACTAGCTCTCTCCTTTCTACAATAGCTATCATCACTTGTTTGCTTGAGGGGAAAAAGGAGAATTTTCCTGCAGTTCCTAGAATTGCTTAAACCTTCATACTTGAGCTGCATTAAATAAATAAATAAATAAATAATAATAATAAAGAATCTATTTAAACACTCATTTTCAATATGTCCTGTACTTCTATTTAGGGAAGCCATTCAACGTGCACATATCACGTTCTTTTGAATTCTGCTATATTCCCATTCTGGCTCAGTAATTAAAACAGATAGTGATTACTATAACTAAATACCAAAAGATTTGAGTTCTGTATACATACTTTTTCCTTTTTTTGTACCTTAAATTGGTCAGTATTTATTCTTTTTGCCATATGTTCTTTGCCTTTGGCAATATTTTGGGACAGCATCTCTCCAAAATAAAATAAGTAATGCAAATACCTCAGTGCACTTACTGCAGGCAATTAATCTTCACATTCATTTCTTTCAACGTTCTTCTTATATGGTACTTGACAGATTTTTTCAACTTCCAGTATTTTTAACTCTAAATTTAATTGGAATTTCTCTAGCCATTTTGACAGTCACGCAAAGCAGAGATATTGTAACTCAACCTTTTTGACATTTTTTTTATCTTCTCTGACATAAGCACGTAATGATCCTGCACGACCTTAAGTAGTAACAGGCAAATGACTTTGAACATTCTTTCTGAATCCTATATTTTGACTTAGTAAAACATTTCTTGAGTGAAACTATTTATTAATTTAACCACATTGTCCTGTCCAATTTATTTAATCCTACATTTTTTTTTATTTTAAAAGATCTTGGATACATTTTAGACAATAATTTTGAGAAAAGATTTCTTCACTAAAAAAGCATGCAGTATTGAATTATCCCTTCAAGTCTGATTACTAAACTATGTTAATAATGATCTACTGTTATTTTGCAACTATAGCATAAAAATAACCTTTGAAGCTTCCCATGTTTGTAGTCATAGGCTGTGTAATGCTCTGATGGCATCTTATTTCTTGTTGAAGATGTTGGCTTCTACATAACACGTTATTTCTTCTACTTATTCATTCCCAATTATGGCATAGTCTAAAACACCCAGTCATAGACCAGAATGCATTGCACTGTATGAAAATTTAACAAACAATAGTTTATTCTTTCAAGTAGAAATGGAATTACTAGTGACAGCCATATATCATAATATGTATGCTTTCATTTTATGAAGGTCTATTCATTTGTATATTTTAGAAGTTACTTTTAGAACTTGTTGGGTTTTATTGTTTTTATTTTTCATTGTGTTTAATAAAGATTGCTTTATTTAGAAGCATCCTTTTTTTTCTGTTTTGGCAACCTCACTTAATGCCTGACATGGCAGAGAAATTAAGTACTCATCTCATGAACAACATATAACAATAATTCCATATGCTATATTTTTTATGAATTAGGTTTGTGAGAAACAATTGGTTAATCCTGTCCTACTATAAATCTTGATACTCTTGTTTTCCTTTCTGTTAAAAGTAATGCAAAAATTAACTACTGAGTAGAACTCTGATAGAATACTCTCCTCCCAGCAATTTCCTGTTGATTAAGAAAGCATCAAAACACAGGTTTATGGCTGGTAGCTTTTTCCTCACCATAGGCCCCATGCAAAACTTGTCCTACAGACCACAAACCTGGGAAGAATCTGCAGAGCCCAGGCATCATCAGTTCAAAATGGAAAGCTGCAGCATTTGTGCATGTTTTCCTCAGCAAAGGACCCACTCTGCAGTTACAGAAGGCAAAGCTTAATAGAGTATCAAAATGCCATCCTTTGTCTTCCGCTCCCACACTAGCACATTTACAACACTGCTGAAAAACCTCCTGAAGGTGGCATTATTTCAAGGCCAAGGGAAAGAAACCCTTCAGACAACGGCAAGGCATTTTACATTACACATGCTTTGCTCATGAGGAAAGAACAGCAATGATGACACAAAGACTTAAAGAGAAAATTAAAAAATCAAAGCTATTAGAATAGCAAGACAAAGATCAAGTAGATTTCATGAAGAAGAACTAAATGGGATCAAGAAAATTCAGACTTTATGCTAGGTCTTGCATTGGCAGAAAAGAACATTCCAATGCATTTTTGGTTGTTTAATATTTTTACTGCTCTAATTGATCCTACAGTGTTTTGCATTTCACAGAGACATGTTATTGCTCCTTTGACACAACAAGTTGTTGACCATATGCTTGACAGAATGGGGTAGTACTTGCAGAAAATCTTGCCTACTGTTAAAACTGTTGTTGACAGATTCAGAAGTTTTGTTGTGTTTGAGTTTGTTTGCTTTTTTCTCTGGAGAATGATTCTGTACAAGTCAATGCACAGAGAGCTGCATGTTTATTGACTTGCAATGGCTTTCAGATCCAGACCTCTTGGTTTACAGAGAAATTTGTTTTGACTGTCATCTAGCAAATTCCAAGAGCCAAGTTTGTGGGTTCTAGCACAAGCATCACAGCAATACATCTAGCAACCAAATTTGGTATGGAATTATGGAATCATCAAGGATGGAAAAGACCTGATCTAAGTCCAGCCATCCACCTACCACCAATATTGCCCACAAATCTATGTTCCTCAGTGCCACATCTCCACAGCTCTTGAACACTTCAAGGGCTGGTGACTCCACAACCTCCCTGGGCAGCCTCACCACTCTTTCTGGAAAGATTTTTCCTACTGTCTGATTTGAACCTCTTATAAGGAAAACTGCCTGAGACGTAAAATTCTCTTTGGACATTATTTGAGGCAGAGATTCCACAAGCAGAGTTTAGTTCATAATTCTTCAGGTAATAGATAAGTGAGACTAGAAGCCTATTCGCTGTCTGTTGCCTGTATTCCCTCCACAGCATTACCAGAAATGGAAAGTAATTCAGAAAATATCGCCATAAAATTTTGTAGATAGTATTCAGAAGGGGAGAAAAGCAGATATAGGAGCTGAGGGAGAGAATTATGAATCACATGTGAGTAACAACACTTTTTGCAAGTGAAGGGAGAAGTAGTTATATAACAGAAAAAAAATACAAACAATAAAACCTGTGCTAAATATTCATGTGCAGTGTTTTTCTATTTTTCATTTTACTTGAAGATTTGGGAGCTGAGAAAAGTAATTAAGAAACTATGAAAGTGAACTTGTCAAAATTCGATAAGAAACATTTTTTTATCATATACTTCATTTGATGAATATCTCAAAGACACTCACCCCTAAGGAAGCTGGTTGCAGATGCTCAGTGATTAAAGCTTTGTGGAGTTCATCCAGGGCTCTGAATCAGAGGATACTGACCCATCAAGACAAGGGAGCAGCATGCCTAATACAGAAAGAAAGTTGCATTTTCCCAATAGATATTGCTTTTCTTGTTAAAAAGAATTGCTAACAATCACTGTCTTACGAAACTCCTGAGCTCACCCTGTAACTTGGAAGTGGATCCAACACAGCTGTGAAAGCTGGGGAGTGAAGGCTGTCCTTTTCACATAGGTGATAGGCAAAGAGCATTTTCACCATGCAGACTGGCATACCTTTCTCATAGAGCCTCAAAACGGGTGAATGTGAACTCACCACAGCTCCCAGTTCTTCTGCCAGAAGCATGCTCTCTCCATAACTAAGCAATAATCTGTGCTTAGGCAGTGCTCACATGTACCTTCTGGAACAGAATATGGGGAAGAGCACAGACTTGGGCTGCATTGGAGAGCAGCCAGTCAATCCCATGGCAACTTAGTGCTTTGGGTAGGTTCTAGCACGTCCCTATGGACTTCACCAGCTGCACAGTTGAAGGCCCATGCCTTAGAATTAAATTCCTTTTTCACAACATTGCTTGTATTCAGCAAAGCTCAACTACAGATCTAATTCTTTCCTTGTACTTGCTATAGCAACTCTTAGATAACATTTAAGAAACAAAAAACATGTTGTTGTACCAGAATTTTTGAGAAGTTGTTCATTGCCATACTTTAGTTGAGATCTGTGAAGAAACACATGCAGCATATTTTGAGAATGCGCTATACCAGGTTACCCTAAGTCACAGTGTGTTTAAACAACCACTTTATTCTACCATCTGGTACATGATAGGTTTCTGATAAATACGTGCCTGTGCTTTGACTGTGGGATGCACACAAGTATGTTGGCTGGATTTTTCCAAGATGTTTGTCTAAGCCTCAGACAAACAACTTTGGCAACGTGTAAGAGCTTTCTGTGGGCGCAGCAGTAATCCTTCCTCTTAATTCCTACCCACTCCTAGCTCCCACAGCCTTAAGGTGAGCTCAGATTGTTTCTGTAAGTCAGAGAGGTGACCATAGCTCACACAAACGTACCAAAAGTACAAGATTGCATCTGTGTATAGTCAAAGTCAACATTTGCCCAAGGCAGCCAATTGCTGATCATCCCAGAGTACCTACTTTGGAGCGACAGAGGAAGGATGGACTGATCTTTGAACAACAAGTGGTGGTAACTCTCCAGGTTAAACCAGCCAAGCTCTCTGCCTCTACACTCTGGTCTGACTTCTCATCACCCATTTATGTTTGTCTTTCCTCTGCTGCAGTAAAAAGCCTTGCCACCTCCCTCCTCTTGCAGCAGGACAGGTGCTGAGGGAGAAGAAGGGCACCACTGTAGGAGGAAAAGGGGACTACTTGCAAGGGTACACAGGTGCAGGGTCACCTGGAGCAGGAGAGAGGAGCTCCAGCATCAGAAAGGAAGCAGTCGTTGGTAAAGAAGCAGTGGTTTTCCTTCCTGGAATTGACAGACTGAGGAACAGAAGAGAGAGAAGCACTCCAGCAAGCACCCTCAGGCCTTCAAAGTCTGCACAAGTCCCTGGAAACCCTTATGGGTCTCTCTCAGGACCACAGGAACTCCTCCAGTTCCCCTAATTTATCTGCAGCTCCCAAAGAATTACAGAATGGCTTGGATTGGAAAGGTCCTTAAAGATTGAGCTTCAGCCCCCTAGGCAGGGCTGCCAACAACTAAACTGTGAGTCTTTTCCATCCTTCCTCACCCAGTTCTCCTCAGTGGTTCATCTTAGCCTTCCTCCACTCTTCAGATTTGCCAGTACCACTGAAAATCCTTGAGACAACTCCAAGCTTGTTTTATTTTGCATAGACTGTGGCAATGTAGCAGCAGTAACATGCTGCGCATTGCAGGCTGCAGAGCTGCCCACAAACCAGATAAATGCTCAAATTTTTAAGCTGCGAAAAGATGGAGCTGTGAGGTCAGCTGTGCAATGCCAGACCCAAGCTCACTTGTTAATACAGATTTTTCCTCAAAGTGCAATCTCATGCTGTGGACAGAAGGCCTGTTATGTTTATGTTGAGTAAATAAGGATCTTTCTGGCCAGTGACAGTAGTTTTAGATAACACTCAGAATATCTTATTGAGAAAACGCCATATAACACAGAATGGATCAGACAGCTGGGATTTGATCCTAACTTTACCCCTTTTTTTCATTCTTCCCACTTAGGCTTCAAATCCTAAGAATTCGCCATCGAAACCCTTCTCTATATTTCAATCTCATCTTGGAATATGAAACTTCGTAAAAACAAAACCTCTTAATACTTCATCACTTTTGTGGTTGACAAGCACATTAGATAAAATATGATAGGAACAAAGCAACTCAGCTGCTTTCTTCTTTCGTAAAAATTGATGTACCAGATCAAGCCAGTGTCGTATCCTGTCAGACACATCACCAAGTGTTGGCCATTGTCTGACAGGGCTTTGGAGAGAGCTATGAAGCACAAGCAATAAATACTCTTATACTCTTATGACCAAGATGAAAGTTAATTTGTGTACCCACTTAATTAGTTCTTAATTTATATCCTGAAGTGCAAGGGTGGAGCTCTCATAAAATTGTGTCATTTGGAAAATAAGTGTTTCCATTTTTCATACTCTACTGCCCTTCTTTTCATTGCTATCAGCAAGTTGTTTTAATATTACCCTGTAGAAGGCCTGAAGTTCTGTCTTTTCTTTTTCCTTTTTTTCCCCCCGAATAATATATGGAAGAAAAAAAAAGCCTGACAGAAGTGTTGTAAGCTGTTATTTACTTGGTATTCTATAGCTACTCAGTGCATTAGTATATAATAAGGCAGTAAACAGAAATCCATTTCCTCTTTCAGACTTTCTCTTACAGATCCATCTCTTACAGGCCGGTCATGTTTCCTGCTACAAGGGCCAGGAGTCAGTTACTCTTACCTTGCTTAATCTTCCCTTTCAGGAAACACTAATCATTCTCATTGTCACTTCTGGGCCTTTCCTACTTCTTCACCTTTGCTGAGTTGAGACAAGTAAAACTGAGCAATACTCCAGGTTAGCACATTGTGCTATTCATCATTATGGACCTAACTCTGCTATCTGACCTTGGCACAGCACTGTGTTGCTCAGATTTGTACCTCTGTCATTTCATTGAGCAGTTGCAGTTATTTCTGAAGATAAAACCACAGAGTTGTTCTCGTGTGCTGCCTCGCTTTGCTGAAGGGAACATCTTGAACTCTTCACATACGTTGACTCATTATGACTGATGAAGTAGGATGTGACATCCCACTTGCAGTTCCCCAGCATAAACAGTTTAAACATAGTAAGAGCTCCCATCTGCCTTGCGCCTTTGCTCCCCCAAAACTGAAAACAAAATCAAGAAGCAACTCATTCACATTTTCATTCAGAGGATAACAAGAAAAAGAAAGATAAAACATTCACATTTTCAAGTAGATATCAACCCTGAAAATATGTTACTATTATTGCAAACAACAGCAAAATTATTGCTAGCATTGGAGAAGAAAACACATTAAGGGGACTCATTTCTGGTACAATTTTATGTCTATGTGGAGAAATTTTGTCCAAAAGGTTAGGTTAGAGGCTTCCACACCACATACTGTTCTCTGACATAGTAAACTGAAATGTATCTGAAATGAAAAGACGGAGTATGCTATTTCTGAGCACAACATGACTGTAACAGGAATATAATGATAATCTCTAGGGCTGAAATCCATTTCTTGACCTGATTTTCTTCGGTAATTAACTAATAGTGCAAGAAAGTTCACTGAAAGTCTCAATAGGACTGCAGTGCACAGGAACATTTTCACAGGTACCCCACTGTAACAGAATAAACTGTAATTTTTCTATTTCCTGTAGCTGCTTCTAGACAGTGAATGCCACCCAGGACTTTAGTTACCAGGAATGGAAAAGTAATTTTTGTCCAAAGCAACAGGGGAAAAAAAGTCTATAAAAGCAAACCTGAAAAAATACCATTTTATGGTGATACATTTTAGGAAAAAAGCTTACAAAACCCAACTGAGATTTAAGTCATGTAAGTCTAAAGTACTTTCAGAGCTTTGATGGAAAAGATGTAAAGTATTATTTAAAATCAAATTCAGCCTCTATGTAGTTCTACAGGAATTTGACCTATTATATTTCATTGCATTACCACTACTCCATAGGTCAGGGACATTTCTAAGTTATAATGACTAGAAATCTTATATGTTCTCAAATTAAATTATAGAATTAAAAAAAAAAAAAGCAAAATAAAATAGCAACATGCGTTATATATATTTTTTTTCTTCAGTGGGAATCTTACAGTCAAAGAACAATTAGATATAAATTCTGAGCACTGACTATTCTTGCACAAAGCCACCTGCAAAGAAATTGAGGCTGTTGAGAAACAGCCACATTTCAGTTGAGAAATTGAAATAGTTTTGTAGCAATGGATCATTGGAGCTGTGCTAGTGAATACTTTCTTTGGTATACTCCGCCTTGTTGAGAAAGACATGCTAATCTGTACAGGGCAACACTCTATCTCCATCTCATCATGTCAGAGGTATATTAGAACAGCTATATTGGACCAGATCAAAATACACTTGGCATGAAAGGTTCACTTGGAGCAGTGAATGAAGCTCATCTTCCAGTGAGGCTGAGGGCAGAGAACGCACAGCACTCCTGCCCTTGTATACTACTCCAGCAAATGAAGAAATTAATCTGAACTTCCTAGCACTTGTGTCTCTGCAAATTCACTGGATCCTGTTTTTGATCCAGTGAAGCTTTTTCAACCTCCACCTCTTATGACAAGCTCTACAGCTCCAACAAAATGGTGAGTGCAATTCTATTTCTCTTTTTTTCTGTCTTAAATGTGCTGCCTAATCATCTTAATTTGGTGTTATAAGAAACAGCAAAACACATTCCCTGTTTACATTGTTCACAATAGTTGTGGTGTTTTTTTAGCCCTTGGTAGTTCTCATCTATTTTCTGAGATAAAGCATAGCATACTTCAACTTTACCTAATCAGTAGAAAAGCTATTCTATGTTTCTACTATTTTTCTTTCTTCTCTCCACACCTTTTTTGTTCAGCGAAGTCATTTTTGAGATCGTATGACCAGAATTGTAAAGCATTCAAAATATATTTACTACAGGAATAGTACAGACATGTACTATCATTTAGTACACTTAGTACAGACATGAGCTTTTCCATTCCAGTTTTTGCCCTTTTTTCTAATCCAACTTTCTTTTTTTCCTGAATACTACAGACAATGTGATGACACTTTCAGAGTATTATTCACAATGGCTTCCCTAGAGACTTTTTTTTATCAGCTAATTTAGAGTCTATCATTATGTTTCTATACTTAAAATTATTAGATATACAGAGTGCAATCTTACCCACTCTAATAATAGGAGCAGTAGGGTAACATTTTCACTAGTTTTTACCACATTTTTACTGATGTCATGCAGCTCCAATGGCACATATCTGCATTACGAAAATAGAGAATCTAATCATTTACTAACACATATTTTTACGTATACAGTTTTCGCAAAGCCTTAATTTTGCCCCTTGTATGTGTTTCAGCTTAGTTTTAGGTAAATTACTGTTCAGTAACAATATTTCCAGAATAGATTAGATCAGATTGATAAAGGCGGTAATAGCCTTCCATTGAGCCAGGGGAGGTTCAGGTTGGATAGTAGGAAACACTTCTTCTCAGAAAGAGGTGATGCAGCAGCACAGGCTGCCCAGGGAGATGGTGGAGTCACTGTCCCTGGAGAACGAGTGTGGATGTGGCACTGAGGGACATGGTCTAAAGTGGTCACATGCATGGGTTGATGGTTGTACTAGATGTTTAGTGGTCTTTCCAACCTTAATGATTCTATGATTCTATATTTTCCCAGATACTTCCTCTGTATTTTCTCTCTATATTATCCTCTACTTAGCATCTGCCCACATGTCCATTAGCTGCACCTCACATGGCAGTTTATCATCTATGTTTACACTTGCTGTTCTTCATGAGAAGATATAAAACAGTACGTACATGCAACACACACGAGATTGAACCTTATTTTAATAAACAGATACATTACTTCGTGTCAAATGGAAATTTCTTGTATAAATAGCCCATTGTGATGGACTGTCCTATAATTAATTTAAAATAAGTTCATTTATGCATTTAGATATTTATGGAAACTTTTGTTTAATTAATCCTTTCAATACATTCATCAAACCCTATACTATGTTCTTCTACCCTCTGGATCTGATTGAGAAATTTAAAATTGCTGAATGAATCTGTTGCAAAAGTTTGGTAGAACAAAACCATTTTAGGAAAATGATTAAACGGCAACAAGCAATAATTTTAAAAAATAAATCCCACTACAACTTTTTGTGTGATTGATCTGGCAAACCTCTATCCTGGGAGCAGCAAGTGGTTTTGAAGTTGCAGGTTTAGCTTTGACGAAGTGATGTTGGAGAACATCAGGATCAGAACAAGACTAAATAGAAGATGAGATTTTTGGCTGGGAGGAAGGAAGGTTTGTTCCTTTTTGATTGAATTGCTCACAAGTAATTAACGCGCCAGTATGCAACATAAAACTGGGTGCTGGTCTGGTGGCTCCAGTTGCAATGTCCAGAGACACCTTCACCAAAGAGTTTGCCAACTACTTGCATGTATGCTGGGAAAGCAGCTTTCAGAGAGAGCTTCTGAGATGGGTGAAACCTTGCTGATGGGAGGCTGACAGGGGTAGCCCTGATGGGAGGAAGGCAGCATGGTCAAGAGACACCGTTACTATGGCAACACTGCCTGGGAAAGACAAAAGAGGAAAGCGGTGATTAAATGGGAACGGCTGAAATAGGGAGGAAAACGGGGCTACCAACGCTATGCCAGCTCTGCAACAGTGCATGCTGCGACAGACTGACACGCACTCATCACGTCAAATGAGTGAACCTGTCAGTCACTCTGTCAAGGGATGATTTTGCTTGGCTGTCTGGTCAGATGCCGAGCATTCCTAAGCAGCCACAGACTGGAAATCAAGTTGGGGTGCTGGAATAAAGTCTTCAAATCTTTTTGCAGTGGTGCTTTGTACCCCAAGGAAGAGGGCCAACGTGTTGCAAAATACTTTAAATGTTTAAATAGGCTCAAATTGGTCTCATAGGCTTTTCATAGGCCCCCAGTACCAAACTAACTTCTAATAAAAATGAGTATATTAAAAAATATACATATCCATTGCACCTATACAAGTCACATCTGAACAGAACTATCAATAACCAATACACATTGTTTCTTACATGCTTATAGCAAAAGCAAATTGAGGTTGAGTAAATCCGACTTAACAACTCCAAAAATTGCCAGGGACTGCTTTGTGAATGGAGCAAGGCAGAAGAACTCCCTTAAAATCACCCATTTGATTTAGTAGAAACACAGAAGATTTGCAGGACACTGCAAATTGCCTTGGCAAGGCTGAGTCATCTGTGCAGAAACTAGCATTAATCTGTTGTTTAGGGCAGCTGGTAAAGAAAAAAAAAAAAAGAATATACAACAGGAACTGACCTAAATTACACCAATTTGCAGACTGATACTACCCTGTCAAATGGTCATATAAAGGTATTGAAAGCCACTCAGCCTACATGCTCCCTTCTAGGGAAGTTTTCCCTGTCTATATGCTGTTTCTAGCCAGAAAAGTAACCCAGGTTCCTTTCCTAGAAAAACCTTCCAATGCAGTTATTTTTTGGAGGTGCTCTAGAGTAGTACGGGCTCCTGTAGCATTGTTTTTTGTTTTGTTTTCGCTTGTTTTCTAAAATCACATATAAAGATATCTAGAAGAAAGCAGAAAAAGAGGACAAAAGGAGAGTTATATATCAATACAATTATGTATAGCTCCCATGCCTGTTTAACTATTGAAATTTTACAACACATTTTCACAACATCCTAGAAAAGAATGAAAAGTAACAGGCTCCTTTTATAGCATGGAATTGATACATAGCGAAATTAAATGAACTGTTGAAGATCGCTCAGGAAATCTACACTGAAGAAAAAACTTACACTTCTCACGTTCCTGTTCTGAAGCTAAGGAAGAGGTTAGTGTTCTCATAGATGCATGTACTCTGCAGCATTGTGATATACACCGTGAGAATGAGGCTGCAGGAAGCACAGAGCATTACACAGAGAATGGGTTGGTTTTTCTGTTGGTTTTATGTTTGTCCCAGTGCTCTTTCTGAAAGTAAAATAAGTTACTCAAGCCCTGCTTTTCCATAATCTCAAGGGTTCATGCTGTGCGGATAAGCCATCGATTTTTGTTCTCGGTCTGTTACAATCACATACATGCAGTAAAAGTAATTTCCTTGGGACTAATATCATTTGTTCTCCAGGGCTTTTCCTTATGAAAACTGAATTTTGAAGAATCCTTATGTAACCTTTGTTATTAAGGTTACAGGACATTGACATCCATTCGTGAGATGAGCAAGGCATAAAATTTTGCTCCTTCAGAATTTCCAGACAAAGTCCTTTATGAATGGGGAACAGTGATGCTTTTTCTTTGTGAGAAAATTTCAAACTGAACCTAAAAAATCAAGCAAATTACTTTCCCCTCTTGGTTTGGGCATTTGTTGCACTGAAACCTCTTTTTAATTTAACATTGATTTTCACTCTAAAGTCATTAAAATTCAGGTTTTAGGAGAACATGACTTTTCTCCTCTCAGATCAGTGTGCAATGTTTCATTGCTACATTCTGAATCAGAGACAAAAGTGATCCTAAACGTAAATGTAAATGTGTCATTATACTAGAGTTTGACAGAGGAGTATACAAGAATACCAGTGAGGTTCAGACTTAGAAAAATTGCATTGAAACTTTATTTCAATCACATACAAAATATATTTGTACATTGAAACTAAGGGCATTTGTTCCTCTTAGCTAAAGGAGTGCAAGAAACACTAGCAGAGGGCCGCTTCTCCCAACAGGAACCCCATCCCAAACAAACAACATTGCAGGGCTGCTGTCGTAAGGAAGCGTTGTTGGGTGCAATGTGTTGTTCTCAGATTTAATAAGAAAGCATAAGCAACCATGAGCAGTATAGTCTTCCATTCTATGAGTCTGTAAAGTACATCAGAAAGGAAATTCTTGGGTAGGACATATGACCTTGCTGGGTATTGATTTCCTACGTGTCGACTGTGCATCACCAGTGGAGAGAGGTATTCCTCATTAAGGCATCCTGGTCATTACAGTGTGCAACAGCACTGTGATATGACTACAAGGCACAAAAGTCAGCTGCCTGCCAACTGCTAAGTGGTGGATCTTTCTTTGCAGCTGGGCAGCTGCAGTACATCCATATTGCTGTCGTCAGCTGAAGCTGAACTTCTGAACAGCAAGGCCTGGAGCGTAATGTGAGAGGGAGTAAAGGACAGCTGATGGGTAGGAACTAGTGAGAGTGCTGCTGTGTATCCATAGGATGGTGGGATACCTTTATTTAGAGATGGTTAAAGTCAGATTTCCTCAGAAATTTGCTACAGCTATTTGTGGGCTCTACTGTGTGAGAAATAAGATCAGCGCCTGACCAGGGGACATCTACTGAATAATTTTTACCTACTTTTTTAGGAGAATGAATGTCCTAACCTAACTGCTTGCACATTCATCCAGCAGGACCAGGAACATCAGAAGAGAAAGTACAGAACATTGTGAAACAGTTCTTTTTCCATAGGGAGCAAAGCACATTCCCAAATTATATTGGTAACAATAAACCTCTGAAATAATACAGTACATTTCTCTCCAGTGAACGGCATCATTCTGTATTCTTTAGAGCTGAGTGGAATAAAACTGTACAGTACAAAGGTTTCAAGTTTCCCTTTTTGATGCTTTCAGACCTGAGCAAAAATAATTAATTTCTCCACCTCCACAAAGGATTTTAGCATTTTTTTTTCCCAACAGTGAAACACAATAATTGCTAGTAAAAAGACTGCCAACTTCCACAGAGGAACTAATATGCAAGAAACCAAGCAGCACTTATGAGGACACCTCCTCTTTTTCATTTCAGATCCACTTGGGGACAGGAAACTCTTTAGTTTTTAAAGTAATGCTGGGCACAAGTCTTAACTCTTCTCTTCCTTGTGGAAAGGGGTGTCTGAGGGCATGAATGCATTCCTTTTATATCTGGTATGAATTACAGGCCAGCTCCTGTTGTTCTACATCTGGGTTAGCAAGCTTCAAGGCTCCCTGGTCTGGGCATTTTTTAACATACAAGAAGTGACAAGGAATGCTCCTCCATGACTGCAGAGCTTCAGGCCACCTGCCGAAGGCATGTTTGACGACATATAAATAACTCAGGCCCCACATCTACCAGGAGGCCAGGGAGATGGCTAAAGCTCCCACTATCCCATCCCTGCAATGCTGCTGTGATTTGGTGAGCTGGCAATACAATCAGTGCAGTATTAGAGGTAATGAAGATTTAACAGAATCGTAGAATCGTTTAGGTTGAAAAAAAACACTAAGATCTTCTAGTCCAACCATTTCCTAATGCTTTCCATTCTAAACCCCTCACTATTATTGGTAGCAATTCTGATGCTACTGAACTGCAATGAGCAAGGTACAATCTTCAGAGAGATTATTTATCTGAGGATTATCCTATTGAGACGTTTCATGTAAGTATTTCAGGCATTTCTCTACAAAATAGAGGCCAACTAGAAAAAAAACTTACAACTATTTACCTCAGAGATTCTAAATATTCATGTACAGAAAAGAGGTATGGTAGAAGGAGGTGGACTTGCTCTAGGCCCAAAGGTGTGTTCTTGGGCTGAGTTTGGCTAAGGGTTCACTTAAGAAAATTTCAGTTCACTAACGCAGAGCAACCTGTTCTAAGCTACATTTGGGCAACTAACACGTGAACTGAGCCTGCTCCATAGAATCATAGAATTGTGAGTTGGAAGGGACCCCTAAAGGTTATCTAGTCTAAATCCCCTGCAATGAACAGGGACATCCATGGCCAGATCAGGTTGCTCAGATCCTGGTCCATCTCTGTGCAGGTTCCCAGTGCCAACCAGAATAAATGCTTGCACTGCCATTAAATAAATGTCACTGTATAGTAGGAATGGAGGTGCTGAACAGGATTTACTCCTAAAACTGCTAGCCTTAATACTGAGACACACCAATGGGAAAAGAATACAGGGAGACTATCTCTAGTCTGTTCTCAAAACATTACTTGGCTGGGGCCTCAAAGGCTAGAGGACAGAGAAACATGCCAAATTCAATGTCAGGGATAAAGCTTTCAGGAGAAGGAGAGTGAGAATAAAGAAATAGGCAGAAATAAAATAATAGGCAGAAATAAGAACTGCAAGGAGCAGTGAAGCAAGCAGGACTAGGGAAGGGAAGAAGGGTGTAGAGATGCTGTGAGATGCTGTTTAGGACAAGTCTGGAAGGTGATGGCCAGCACAGCACATTTGCTGACAGAGATCTGTATGTTGCTCCATTTCTTTTTTGTCCACTCAATATCAAAGCCAAAAGCATGTGTCTTCAACCCTCCTTCCACCAGTGGTTTGTAACCCTCCACTGAAAGAAGACTACACAATGGTGTGGTCCAATCCTACAGTCAACCCACTTGTGCATGGGAAGGACAGAGCAAGTCAGGGAGAGGGACAGAAAAGAGCATGAATTCATAAGATTATTTTATCTATCAAAGGTTAAGTACTACTCAGAAATACAACTAGGAAACCTCACTAAAACCAGCCAAGCTGAAAAGAATTTAACCTCCTTCCAAGGATTCTGCCTCTTACATGTGCAGAAGAGTATGGCCTGCCTAGAAAAATTAGTACACAGTCATGTAATTAAAGATTATATCAACCCACATACAGAGGGGAATCTTATTTAAGATACATACCAGTAGATCTTACCATTTTTCTAGCATTTCAGTGATGTGGTTTTCTTATAAATATGCATGCATACATATTTTTCATATAAATATATATACACTTAATAAAGAGAATATAGGTCTCTACACACCTAGAGAGAGAGAGCATGTATGTATGCGTCTGTATGTATGTATGTATATATATGAGAAGGGGGGGGGGGCCTGCCACAGCCATCATAAAAATAAAAATAGTAAGAAACAATTCTGCTCCTTAGGCTCTGTGACAATTCCGTTTCCATCAGTGGTTAACCTCTTTGCAAGGGGACCTGCTTCTGTCCTGGTTTTGCCACCAGATATTAGGATTCTCTGTGGAACACATCTCATGCTCACTCAGCAAATCCTTTATTTTTTCACTGGGAAACTGCTCGTAGGTACTCCATCACTCTGACATTTTTCAGCCAGGATAATGATGGAGCAAACAAGCACAGTAGCTGACTCAGGAGGAAGGTGTAAGACTGCAAAGAAGCTGAGCACAGAAGCTACTCTTTATTTATATATACATATTTTTCAAAGACACACAATAGAACATTTTCTGTATTAGATTAGAAGATTAGAAAGGACCTCAGCACTGACCAAAGGCTAGCATCAATTCCAACAAAGGTGTACAGTAATCACTGAAATGATGGCAGCAAAGATGGCAACAAATAAATATTTCAAAGGTAGATGACATGGCTAGGAGCTAGCAGTAATTGAAGGATCAGGCATGCTTGGCTCTAAATAGGCAAGAAGGAAAAGCTTATATGAGATCTGGGAAAGGCTTCTCTTCTTCATATTTGTGTGCATGCAGGAAACTTAATCAAGACAGTAAAAAATCTAAAAGCAAAAGACCTAAACAATCATAATTGTTGGATGAATTTCATTTTTCATCTTTTTGTCTTTGTAACCATAGTCAATGTTTTTAATATATTTCATATTACAAGGTGATACATAGCTTCATACAGTGATCATTTTGGAATACAAACTTACTGTCCCATTTTAGGAGTGTTCATCAAGTCACACTACAGATCATCTCTGTCTCACAGAGTTTGTCAACATCCACACGAACTCGTTTTTACCTGGAAGCCAATATCTCTCATCACATTGGTAGTTTTACTTTCTCTCGAACACAGAAACTGGTGTGGTTTATATTGCATGGCTGCAAATAGTAAATTAGCATCAATATTAAGATCTAGCATTGTATGTGGCATCATGATGTACTCTCAGTTCAGATCCTCCTTCATTTTGCTTATTTTCTTGTAGCTGTCATGCTGCTTCTTATTAACTGTCTAAGAAGTATAAAAAGTACCTTTTAATAACCTTAATACACCTCTCAAATACAATGGTGCAACTTTAGTGTTACAGAACAAATGAGAGGAAACACAATTATAGCTCTGCTGCTAATGCAACTCTACAGGGCAAAATTTTCAGAAGCACTTCTACTCTGCAATCCAAGTTAATTTTTGAGTAAATAAAGTTTCAAGTGGTCCCGAAAGAGAGAAAAAATGAAGAATTTGAATTCACAGCATGTCAGATAAATCATTCACTTTGGATATGGAGAAGCAAGCCAAGCCATTTCTTCAGCAACATATAATCACAACAGCTATAACGGATCAAAGCAAACCCTGACACTCCGTGTCCTAAAGCATCAAAAAGTTTTATATTTATCAGTGACTCTCAGCAGTGACTCCAGCAGCTCTTGGCAACAGCAGATACTAGATTTCGTCATAACAACTCTCGTGAGCCACAGAGTAATTCAAGTGGGAAATGCCCTCCAGAAGTGCCTGGTCAACCACCACCCTCCCAAGGCAGGCCCAAACCAACATCACATCAGGTTGCACAGGATCTGGTCTAGCTGAATGTCAAATCTTATAAATGTTACACTGCACTGTTCAAGATAATACATTACCCTCCTGTCCTTAGGTCCTACTGCCTCCAGTGCCAGCTTTCAGCGCAGGAACTGTAGTAGGAGGGCCCCATTTTGGCACAGAAGGGAACGGCTTGAACTGGGCTTGAAATCTGGGCCGCAGTACTGGCCTTCATTTACCAAAGTATCATATCAGAAAAGCTTTCTGAGGACTGTACCACAGGAAACTATTTGGAAAGAAATAATTCTGAGACACCTCAAAGTTCCTCACATACCAGTGATTAAATGTTATTGGAGAACACAAGCTCGGCTAAGGTCAAAATCAAAGCTACTGTTAACTGCAGTTAATCACTGAGGGACCCTTTAATTTCAATTCTACTCCTCCTGACCAAAAAAAAGGCAAAATTCTTGCTGACTTTAGTGACCCAGGATAAGGCCTTTAAAAGCAATTCGGATGGAGGGGTGAGGGTGTTCCCTTCCACCACATCTCTAAATACATTTTTAATTTCTTACTGGAGCAACTTTTTATGGCCAAAATATAATCCCCTGAAAAATAAGGTTTCTTTTAATGGAATTGCTGACAGATTGTTAAGTAGAGTGCCACAAACAGCACTGCTGTAATGAGTGTTCGAGCAGGCTGATTTCACGAGGCTTGTCTGCTCTCAGCAATGGCAAAAACTCATTTGATTTTCAATACAGCAACTCTCTTGAATCAATATTTTGTATTATATATTCCATTTGAAGTACTTGTATAAAGAGTACGGTATTCTTTTACGTTAGTATTTTATTTGTCAACTCATGCAGCACAATTAGCTACACTTTATGTACATTTGGTACACAGTCTAACGATAGCTAGAACTTACCTGTTTGCATTAATTAGATCTGCAATCAGATTTATATATGTGTATGTGAATATATGTGAGAATGCACATTTCTGTAATTGCCATTTCTGATATTTACCTGAAATATTTGACCCATGATCAAATATTTGACACATGATCAAATGTGCCTCTTCCCTCTGGTTGCACATGCAGGAACACTTTAAAGAGGCCTAATTTTCAGGATGCACCAAGTGTTGTCCATAGAGGAATGCAGACAGAGAGATGCTGAAACTCAGTGGTTATTTTTTAAAGGTTAAGTCATATCACAGATCTCTCTTGGTATCTTTCTCTCTCATTGTTCATCTCCCTATGTACACTAATTAGTCTGCACAGAAGACAGACATACAAAGCTGAAATGTGCTTTATCTCCTGAGATTTAAATAAGCTCCTTTTCATCAGCATCACCATAATCCGTGTCACCCTATCTATTTTGCCACCCAGATGTCATAAAAATAGAAATGGTCGTGTCATTTGGGGAGTCCTCTTAAACACAAAGTTGCTCTCCTTCTTTCTCAAATAAATTACTTATTCCAGTCAAGGTATACCAGGTAAAGAATTTTGCAGAAAGGGGATATGGGGTGCTGGTGACAGCAGTCTTAACATGAACCAGCAGTGCGCTCTGGCAGCCAAGATGGCAAACCACACTTGGGGTGCATTAAACACAGCATAGCCAGCTGATCAAAAGAGGAGATACTTCCACTGCATTTAGAACTGATGTGGTCTCATCTTGAAAACTGCATGCAGTTCTGGGCTCCACAACATATAAAAGACCCTTGAAAGCATCCAGAGGAAGGCAATGGAGCTGACAACAGGGCTAGTAGACATGTCCAGTGAGGAGAGGGTGAGGGCACTTGGGTTGTCCAGATTAGAGGGAAGGAGTCTGAGATGTCACCTCATTGCTCTCTGCAGCTTCCCAAGGAGAAGTACAGAGGGAGGTGTCAGGCACTGTTCACTGGTAATTGATGACAGGATGATGACAGGCCTGTGTCCAGACCTGGGGCACCCAGCACAAGAAAGGTGCAGAGCTCTTGGAACAGGTCCAGAGGAGGACCACTAAGACGATCAGAGGGCTGGAGCACCTCTCCTTTGAAGAAAGGTTGAGGGAACTGAGCTTGTTTAGCTTGGAGAAGAGAAGGCTCCAGGGAGACCTCATTGTTGCCTGTCAGTACTTAAAGGGAGCATATAAACAGGAGTGGGTACAACTGTTTATGTGGGTGGATAGTGATAGGACAAAGGGGAATGGTTTTAAACTGAGATAGGGGAGATTTGGGTTATATATTAGGAGGAAGTTTTTTCTCTCAGAGGATGGTGACACACTGGAACAGGTTGCCCAAGGAGGCTGTGGATTCCCCATCCCTGGAGGCATTCAAGGCCAGGCTGGATGTGGCTCTAGGCAGCCTGGTCTGGTGGTTGGCGACCCTGCTCACAACAGATGGGTTGAAACTACGTGATCATTGTGGCCCTTTTCAACCCAAGCCATTCTGTGATTCTATGATGTGTAGGGAAGGCACAAAATTGTGCCTGGGGATGTCCAGAGTGTGCATTAGGATAAAAAATTTTTTGTGATAAGGGTGATTAAACATTGGAACAGCTTTCTGGAGAGGTAGTTGATGCCCCATGCCTGTCAGTGTTCAAGAGATATTTGACAGTGCCCTAAATAACAAGCTTTTTTAACATGTAACTCTTTGTTAGCCCTGAAGTGGTCAAGGCTAGATGGACTACATGACATCTGAAGGACCTTTCCAACTGAACAGTTCTGTTCCTGTTCTATTCTAAGTGTTACACAGAGAAAAAAATATTTCCAAGAAGAAATGTTCAGAAACAAATCCCACTTCTGTGTAGGTATGTTGCATTTTCTATTTACCCTAAATCCGTTAACCCACCCATTCACTGTGGCAAAGAACTACTCTCATGCATTTCCAGTTTCCAAGGAGCCAACTTTTAGGGTTGCCAATGCAGTGATCAGCCCGTTAAGTCTCTCTCTGTTGCAGGTTCACCCATCCAGCTGGCTTTTCTCTCTCACATGCTGTATATATATTCCTTATCTCTCAGAGCTCAGACCAGCAGCCCTGAAGGTCCTGTGCAGAGTCCTCCTCTGGTCTTCCTATTCCTTCTCTAGCATCGCAAATAGATGCAGGCATGGCAGTGTAGAGCTTGAAGGTGGCTGTGCCCCTGGACTAATGTATGAGGACTTATCCCAAAATGAGCCCTTGCCGTAAAGGATGGTCCCTGCAACACCCTGTCCACCTGAATTTTCCACTGCCAGGGGACAAGCTGTGATCTGGCAGCTGACTCTATGAAGTGGTTGCTTTGGGTGACTCAGAGGATCTTCAATCTGCGGCCAGAAGGAAAGCTGAATAGTCTAAACCAGCATGGTGAGCCCAGTACTGGACAAGCCTCTGAGTTAATAACAAGGTATGGCCCATACAGGCATGGCTTTGGGGTCCACCCCTAATAAAGGCTACCTGGGATCTGAAAGGTTCCCAGATACACAAGTCCACCTCTGGCACCTCTGTCTGGCTGATACATGCAAAAGCATATTGGATCTGAATTGTGCCTGAAAGACGTGTCTGATCGTACAAGCAGGGAGAGCAAACCCTTTCAGTCTTGTTTGTATTCTGTTTATTTGTTAATTTGTTTTCCTTTTCAAACAACTAACTGTGTAAAGCAGCTAGGATAGCTGACTTCACTGCCATCTTATGGGTTTTGGTGACAACATTAAGTTGGAGGGCTGGGAATCAGTTCTCAAGGAGTAGCATTCCAGTTAAGGCCTCCTCACGCTAACACACAAGAATTTTTATTTTGAGAAAGCAACATTAAACTTGGGAATATCACCCTTGAGTGCAGTATCTAAATACCTTATTTGCAAAAAACTCTTTGGTTGAGTAAGATCCTGAATTCAATGAGAGGTTTGCCACTGATTTCAATAGAGGAGGATTTCAGTGGTTTTATCTCCTGGGAAAGAGGGGAAGGAAAAAAAAAAAAAGGAAAAAAAATCCAAAAACATAAGCCATTTAAATAGTGTTTGCCTAAAAACTATAATTTAAAAAAAAAAAAAAAAAAAAAAAGCAAAACAAAAAAAACCACCACTTGGCAAAAGTCAAACAAAATTCCTTCATTACCAAAGGAACAGAAAACTACTAAAGCATACTCTCATGCCTGCTTATTTACACCAGGATCAGCTTACAGATTTCTCCAGGCAGTGATTAACAAATTGCAGCCCCTCTCCATTCTCCTTGGCTGTTGATAAACACATGATAGTATAAGTGGAGTATAAACCAGAAAAAAGATTACCTCTCATCAACAAAGGTCTAGATTCAGGATCATACTGAAGCAGACGCATAGAAACCCATTCGATTTCCATGACCTGACACCGCATTTAAAGCACATGCTGAGCTGTGATTCCTGGATAGAGACAGTTTCCTAAATCAGGACCAAAAGTATTTTCAAAATATCTGTTTCAATGGTAACCAGCTGGCTTCAGGCTTTTGCAGCTATATGTCAAAGCAAACATTTCGTGGAAGTGCGGTTCATGGAAGTCCTTTCATGGCTTTGAAATATGACTGGAAAAGAGAGTAAATTATTCTGAAATGTTCCGTGTGACAATCTGAAAGTATCAAAGGACCACTGAAATTTCTGATCTGCTACAAAATGAGAAGCATTAAGTCAAGTTGTAGATATGTAAGAAAAATTGATCAAGAGCTTAGAATCCAATAGGCAGGTGTTTTCTAATTCACTTAAAAACACACCCTACAGAGGAACCTATAACATGGTTGCTGCATATGAACAAGTTGATGTACCTTGCAAGCAGCAGCAAAGGCAACCAAAGCATACAGTGAGCTTTTTCTGGTACAGTCTCAGTTCTTCGGTGAAACGTGCTTCGGGAAGTACCTGTTTTTTCTCTATCAAATGAAATCTGCTTTAAAATCCCGAGTTCAGAAAATTATCTTTGTATTCTTTTTATATTCTGATTACTTTTGCCTTTGCTGGGCTCAGTGTCAGCGACCTAGAAGCGCTAATAGTTCTTAATGTCCTTGACCAGGCTGACTGAGAATCCTCACCCCTGCCAGGTTCAGCTGAGCCCAAGGCAGCGGAACCATCTTTGGAGGTTTACAAGAAAAGTATCAGTGTTGCACAGAGTGACATGGTCTAGGGTGGTCACAGGCATGGGTTGGTGGTTGGACTAGACAATCTTATTGGTCTTTCCGACCTTAATGACTCTATGATTCCAAGGCCATGAGTGCCTGCCCCATCTGCACTATAGCAGGTCCCATCCCTACCTCTGGATCTGTCCACTGTATGGACCTCAGCCCTCCACTGCAATAGCTCATCTCCTGGGAAGACCCTTCAGACACCACAGCTTGTCCCTCTCTATGCCTCTTGCCCTGTCCTTCGGATGAATCTCTTGGGCCCATACCATGAACTTCTCTCCAGCCCTGCCCCTGTCTCCTTCAGCTCTTGATGGACTCTCTGGATGGACAGTGGTCCTGGCTCACATGCTTGCCCTTGTTGGGTGCTGCTGATGGACCCTGTCACCTGTCACCTCCATGCCCAGGTTCCTGGCCCTCAGCCCCACGCTGTTCTCTGACATTCATATTTGCAAGCTTTTCTGCACAATCCTTGAAGCAAGAAACTTTCTTTAGAACTGAAAGAAAACTAAGATTCTTATGTGACTTTGAGGAAAAAATTACAGTTCTCAAGGCTTTAGATAAAACCTTAAGAGATAGCAGCAACCTTGCAAAGAAATCATTTGGTTCTATAGATTATGCAACGGGTAATTCTCAGAAATGTTAGGGCAGTAAATCAATAGTAAACTCTGAGACAGATATTCTCAGCTCATTATGTAGAGCTTTGGTTCTTAAATTCGTATTAATCTGAAGGACAGCCATTGAGGTCTAGTCCCACAAAGTAAGTTGAAGATAAGTTGACAAAATGTGCGTTTTTCTCCTAGTTGCAAACAAAGATTATTCAAAAGCTCATATAGATGTTCTAAATGAATACAGAACAGCAAAATCTTTTGTAATCCCTTCAATTCAGACAGGAAAATAAAATGAAATGTCATAAATTTGTCAATGTGAGACCAGTAATTAGAAACTTCACGTGCCCTTCTTATCACATCCCCATAGATGGGCACAGTAGAATATAACCAAACTGCCTCGGCTCTGAGAAAAAGATGAATCTAAGAGGAAAGGGAAAGCATGACACAACACAGTGTCTCAGGAATATATCAATATATCTTCAATGCCAAAAAAAAATATGTGAGCAGCTTAAACACAAAGTTAAAATCAACAACTGGCTTAGAATCATTGAGGTTGGAAAAGACCACTAAGATTATGTGGTCCAACCATCAGCCCACCCCCACCATGCCCACTCCCCATGTCCCTCAGTGCCACATCCACACAACTCTTGAACACCTCCAGGGATGGTAACTCCACTACCTCCCTGGGCAGCCTGTGCCACTGCCTCACTGCTCTTGCTGAGAAGAAGTTTTCCTGATATCCAGCCTGAAAATGCTGAGACCTAGATTGCATGGAACTAGACTACTCCTTGCAGTGCGTTATACACCAAATTTGTCTCTGTTCAGCCAAAGCTGAGTTGTGTGGGGGGGCACATCTTTATATAACTGTACAATCAATGGATATAAAGATATTATAAATGCCAAAAAGCTCGGCTAAGTTGTTAAACCAGAGCAAAGAAA
>JAOWBP010010733.1:0-24953 GCA_028571105.1 Tragopan temminckii | reverse complement strand
AAAGAAAAGAAAAGAAAAGAAAAGAAAAGAAAAGAAAAGAAAAGAAAAGAAAAGAAAAGAAAAGAAAAGAAAAAGGGAATTCAGCTTTTCCTTGATATTTCTAAGGGCTTCCTTGCAAATCTCTCCCAGTCACCAAGACAGTAATGACCTATTTCCTATTCCCGTCAGCATATTAGAAAATTTTATTCAGAGACCTACTGAGACAAGTAATTTGGCTTAACAGTTAACACTTCACTGATGGTGTTGTTCATATCACGAATCCAGTGACATCTAATTTTTATCAATTAAAATCTTTCTTTTCTTTTGTCACGAGGAACACACAAATCAGTCAGCTGAGCTGATTCAAGTTTTAATTCCTTGAGCCAAGTAAAAATATCTCCAACTTTAAGATTGAATTGTATACGTAAAAATTTAAGGGCTTTTTGTGTGTGGTTGTTTTTTTTTTGTTTTTTTTTTTTTGGTGATTTTTTCTTCTCATGTTGTAAATCTGAATTAAATTCAATATCTTTTTCAACCTAGGCTATTGAGAGAAATGCTGAGCACATAAAAACGTATGAGGAAACAAGGTAGTGGTGATGGGGAAATTATCACAGTTCATCTTGTCAAGAGGTCATACATTGAATTTCATATACAATGGCTTCTCTGAAAGTAATGATTCCTATGCTATTATGTTGGCCCACAATGTCAGAGGCAGATGTTGGTGGTATTGCAGCAGAGGGTGAACCTTCCCACCAATATTCTGTTATATTTTGTTGCCATGTGACAGATGGCAGCAGAAGGGACACTCTGACAATGGGGGTCTGATGTGAAAGCGCAGATGAAGCAAAGATGTGTCACTGAATTCCTCCATGCAGAAAACATGGCACCCAGTGACATTCATCAACACTTACTGAATGTTTATGAAGACCAAACAGTGGATGTGAGCACAGTGAGGGGTTGCGTTTCCACTGTCATGACAGCAATGTGGAAGACAAGCCATGTTCTGGATAGCCATGAGCAGCTGTCACACCACGAAATGAAGAATGTCTTGATAATCTCATCTGTGCAGATCAACTAATGGTGGTGAATGTGTTGAAAAATAGTGTCTTGTAGCTGAGAATTTGCTCTATCAAATAGTGCTGTTCTGCTCTGTATATGATGTTGTTTTCATGGAAATAAATAGGAGGCATTACTTTTAGAGAGACCTGCATATATCATAAGATGCTCAGAAATAGGTATCAGAGAAAAGAAAGATGCTGTACCTCTGTAGTTTGAATGTAGCCATCAACTAACCTTCGAAAGTTTTCTCTCACAGGAGTTACCTAGCTGTGCTGTTCCAGTTCAGTTATAAGTGTAATTATTTTAAACTAGACAAATTGTTTTCTGTACTGTTGTCTTCTCAGATGGAAGTTCAGTGAGTAAATACTGAAATTTAACTACAAAGCAGAAAATGACTGAGCACCTCCTTCTGTTGCAAAATGATTCAGATCAGGTTCACTTCAACCACTGTGGGAACAGGAAACTCAGCTGGCTGACAGAGACATCTCAAGTCCCTCTGTTATGACAAGAAGCATTTGTCACATCATACACAGTATATGCAGCTTTATCTTTTACAGGATGTGAACTCTAGATTAAATTCAGTTGGGATGCACAAAACCATCAGATCTAATATGGAGAACATCATTATTTTAGTTTTGATTTGGCATATTTTCAGGAAAATTCACAGCATGTGAAGTATATAAAATGCGTAAAAGTGAAGTATATAAATAACATATGGTGGGATACAGGGGAAAAAAAAAAAAAGGTTTGTTTTTTTGGAACCACATACCCCACATATTCAAATCTGTAGATTTTTATTACATGGGCCATTCCATGCTCTTGTAAGGTATACATATGCACTTGAAAGAAAAGTAATTCAGTGTTTTTGAACATCACCAAATTTTGGAGCAAGATTGATAATTCTCTTCATATATGAGCCAAAATCTCTCATTAAGTTATTCTACACAGTCAGCCCTTTTCAGACACCCATGATAAACATGTTCATGTTAGCAATTAGCTGTCAGCCATATCTCTGTAAATTGAGACTTAATATACGTGTAATAAGCCACTGACAAAACACAAGTAGATTTGGTAGATGAAAATCTGATTCAAGACCTTCATATTTAACTCAGAATCTTTAGACTCCTTCACTTGACTCTTCAGTGATGCTGTTCCCAGAAACCTTCCTTCTGTTTCTTATTTTGCATTCCCCTCCTCTCATTATTATTCTCAGGAACTGGAAAGTCCTCCAGCTTTCAAGGAGTTAGGAAACACAGTTATAACTGGAGTGGTTCAGTGTGCTGCCACCCCCATTTCACAAAATCTGCATGCAATAAATCTTCCATTTTAGGAGATGCCAGTTCCAGGAAAAGCTGGGGTTCTGTTTTGTTTTGTTTTGTTTTCTTCCCAGATTTAGGATGACAGTACACAAACAGGAATAGAGGAAAAAAAAACAACCACATCTAGGTTACAATATGAGTGAACTGGGATGGCCATATCAGGAATAACTCATCTGAAGGAGAAAGGAATACAAGCCAGGGTTTTTCTGTCTCGTACAAAACATTGTGTAGAAATGGTAAGGAGTTCAAGAACAAAAAGAAGAAGGGAATAGATATAGAAACCAGTTTTACAACAATAATTTTGGTGTCTTTGACCACTAACTAATATTCAGCTGTGCTGCTAGGAAGTGCATGTAGAATTATTTACAGAGTGCCAAGTCCAAAAAAATAACAAGATGGATGACATGTTGATACACACACACACATGTATAGAGCAATATGCAAGTATGTATGCAGATAACAAATAGAGCTAACTGTATGTTAGCCCAAGTAACTGTTAAAACCAGAAGCATGATATGCTTAGTGATGCATTCTACGAAAGGCTTTTGAAGTGACTTTCTATAAGTGGAAATTTCTCTGCTGCTACAAATGAAAACCCATGAATCTGATAAAGCACAAAAAATGAAGGGAGAAAGTGCTGTTTTCTCCTACAAACTTCCTAATCTTTCTTGTTGCAGCCTGAAAAGGACTGTACCAGAACCACTTTTGCTCTTAAGACTGCGTTATGGTGCCATCACCCAGCTTGAGATACTCACTGCAAAGCCACTAGATGGCAATTTTCAGCCACTTTACTTGGCTATTTCTCGGTGCGGAAATGGTGTACGAAAAGTACGTTGATTAGTGAAAAGAAGTGCTAACATCTCAATGAAAATATCTTACAAAATTTTTTTTTTCTTTTTTTTTGTGGAAAAATCTTTTGCACTTAACTTTCAAATCGGACCCATCATGGAATGCTGAGGTTTGAAGATAGGACTTTTTATCCTCACAGGAAAAATTCCCTTCAGTTTCTATACAAACAGAAATGCAAAAAGCCTCCTAACGCACATATAAATATCTAAATATCATTTTCTTTTCACTTCGTAAAACGGATTGCATCATCATTTATACCTTACCAGTGTTCTTCTATTTGGTGTATGACAGTTTTTCCATACAAGAAATCTGCTGATGATTTACAACCAATGCTCTCAGCTGGAAAAATCACTTTGAAGTACAGAATAGCAAAGCAAGTGTTTCTGCACTGTAAACAATTATAGTGACATGTTCTTACGTATTTGAAAACAGTTTAATGCAATGTATTTTCAGAGGGAAAGGTACATTTTGTTCCTACTTCTAATTAGAACTGTGTGCATGAGATGTTGAATCTATAACAATCTCCTCTGTGGAAAAGTGTTGGGAGCTGTTAAATGTCAATTTTTATTTTTAGAAAGTCGGGAATACTATGTTTTCACATTAATTCAAATGTTCAAAGTTGGAGTCCTGTAACAAAATCGATTCTCTTTTATGTTGTTCGTTTTTTAAAAAAAAAAAAAAAAAGAGCTTATTAAAATATATTTCTAGTGAAGCTAATATTAAGGAGCTAATTCCTGGTTTCTAAATCCTTGTCATTATATTTGCATAAATATTCTCTATTACGTGCAGATTACTTCGATAATTTCCTAATAATATGCTCCCAAGTGCTGATTGTTTCCATGTAGCCCACTAGAAGCATTCTCTAAACTGCAATATTTTGTAAAGGTTAAACCCAAGATGAAGTTAAACAGACTCAGTGTTCACCCCATTTCTTCCAAGTTCATCCTGCTTCCACAGGATATCTTCACTACAGGACATCCGGCACTGTGTTGGAAAACTAACTTTGAATTTAAGAATGATGATTTTTCATCTTAGAGAGTTGGGATTTCCTGAATGAAAGCACCAAAGCTATTGAGAAAGGTACCACTCCATCCTTCCTACAGAGTAAAATTGGAATTGTAACATCATGACTTCCCTATGACTCAAGAACCAATCGTTAAATATGACTCCCATCCTTTTATCACACTGCTTGAAGGGAAGTAATGTGACCCCTCAAGCAGGGACCACGGACCAGATGTTCAAGTATTGACTTCTCAGTGCTGTCACTCTCCTGCTGTCACTCTCCTAATAGGACTTCACAGGATATTTTCAGAAATCAGGCTCTATATTAAAATTGTGTCAAGAAGGAAAAAACACAAACCTACAATAGGCTAGGAAATGCTTCAGCAGTGCTGGGTACCTGTACGAGTTCTGCAGCAGTAGTTATAGCCCTTAGTGAGTTCCATGTAAACTTGTCACTGAGATACTATGAGGTAACCTCCCAGTTGGAATATAATAAATAAATAATTTGCATTAGCATCTGAACACACAAAGTCACTCAGTTTCAGTTTGCCTTTGTTATTTCACTCACTTCAGAATATTTTAACAAATAGAGCATTTATCACTGAATTTTCTTTCATTTTAATTCCATTTCATCAACCTCTTATTCAGTAGGTAAAATTGAGATCTTGGAATGAATCATAGAATCATAGAATGGTTTGGGTTGGTAGGGACCTTTAAGATCATCTATTTCCAACTTCTGCTATAGGCAGGGTCACCTCCCTCCAGACCAGGCTGTTCAAAGCCCCACCCAGCCTTGCCTTAAATGCTTGCAGGGAGAGGGCATCCACAACATCACTGGGCAACCTGTTCCAGTGTCAAGATAACTGATGTTTTATAAATAGTATGACGTAAAATCTTAAAGAACAAGCATTCTTCACAGAAAGAACACAGCACCTCTGAGCTGCTTCTAGTTCTGAAGGAAGACATGAAGCACCCCCAGGGGATGAATCTAGAAATAAAAAGTTTTAATATTGATGGGCTTTAAAATCAGGGAGCAGAGCTATTGTATTATTGTACCTCTTAGCCTTATCATCTCTATCTGCCAACAAACTCCTCGAGGTTCTGCTGTTCTTTATTTTTTCTCTCCCCCACTCATCCAGGCCTTCCCTTCTTAAACTCTCCTGTTCTCTACAGACATCAGAATCTTTTCTTTCAGAATGTCACTAATATAATCCAGAATTAAACTCACTGCTATTTTTTTTTTTATCTGTGCTACACTGGAAATTGTCATTTTTTTACCTCTTTGTGTTTTGTTTTGTTTTGTTTTATTTTGTTTCATTTGCAGTTACGTGAGTTGGCTAAAAGGAAACTGTCTCCCTTCAAACCATATTTTGCTAATTTAGCCATTCCAATCTGTTGCTTCCTAATGGAGTAAGAGCTACTAATGAAAATGGCAGTGCTATCCTTAGCGTGCCAGTCTGTGTTACCACCACACCTTACCAGATGTTACTGCAAGTTATTTAAGGAGAGTTAAGAACAAACTTTGAGAAAAGTTGTTTCCATGTAGAATTTCAGTTAAAACGGTAAAAATATGTGACTTGGTGTTGATTGGATGACAGATCTGCTGGTTTATTAGATGTGGCCAAATCTAATATAGAGATACTAATTTCCCTCCCTCCCCTATAAATTAAGTGTGAACTCATGTATGTTACTAATTTTTATCCAGCTAGAATCAGGTCTCACCATCATCTCCCCTTAATTCTAGACAAAATCTAGGTTAAGTTCAGTCTTTTTGAACTGAATATTAGTATGGATCTGTGACTTTGAGGAATTTTGACTTGGTCTCAGAAATAATGAGTATAAAATGGGACATAGCTCTTTCTGCTACATGGAAAGATCTTGGAAAGAACAACAGTGAGGTGTGAAACCATCTGGAGATTGCTGTACCCCTTTGTATTGTGATTGGAGAGGGGCTGTCTGTCTTCATCAGTTCCTCTGCCTGTGTTAGTGCACAGCTGCTCTGTCCTGCCATCCATCCCAGCCTTTCCACATCCCTCTCAAAGCTACAGGGTGTGTAAGAAACATAGAATCATAGAATAACTTGAGTTGGAAGGAATCATAAGGATCACTGAGTCCAGCTTCTACTTCCACACGGGATGACACAAAAGTCAGTCCGTATGTCTGAAAATGTCAGAAGACTTCTTGAACTCCAACAGCAAATGGCCAGCAGCAAAGTGACCACTGCCCTGGAGAGCCCGTTCCAGTGCCCAACCATGCTCTGGTGAAGAACCTTTTCCTGATATCCAACCTGAATTAAGGATGTCATCTCTCAGTGAAAGCATGTAAGTTTATAGCATCATACAAATATTCTGCATTTACCATCATCTTCCCCTGTGTTTCAGGTTTTCTGTCATACCTGAGAAAGCATCTCAAGTATCTCATGTCCGTTCTTTGTATGTCAGATAAGATAAACTTGTCTTAAGCTTGTTAGACATCTTTCATTGCACTCATCGGAGCATTTGCAGAGAGGGAAGAGGGCAAAGACAGGTATGTAAATGTGTAAGTACGACTTGGCACAAGAAGCGTGTTGTAACTGCCACCCTTTGCCGAAGTTCATAGTCGTGAAACAGGGTGTGTAAACTTTTATGGGAGCTGTGTCATTTCCACTCTTACCGCACCGCTCTCCCACATCTTTAGCACACATGGGCCTAAAGCATGGATTTTACAGCAAGAACTGAGTCTCTCCCACTGCACTCATCTTATGTGAGCAACGAGCTGTGGGTTCAAATATTTACAGACTTCTATGAATAAAATATGCATATGCCAAAAGATTTTTTTTTTTTCATTACTAAAATCAGTCAGCAGTCAGCTAATGGATACATATGAACCAACTGTATCATGCTTGATGTGAGGACATTTTTAATGAAATTTTCTTTTGTGGAAATATTTTTAATCCTCTCTAATGATTTGCCACGAGGAAGGCTAAACTCAGAAATTATTCTATTCTGATCTACTGCGCACTCTTTCCTTCCTTTCTCCCTCCCTTTCTCCCTCTGATTCTTTTGACTGATCTTTATTTTTAACAGCAGGAACCTGATATTGAGCTGTACCACCTTCTGCTTTTTCATAAGTACAACAAAAATTGTCAGTGGGATTTAAGTTCTGGATGTACAGCAGGTTTTCAGCATCATTCATACCTGTCTGCCAACTAAATATATAAAGATATCTAAAATGTGGTAAGATACTGTTTAGTATCTTCTAAACTGCAGTTTTCAAGAATAAATCTTCTACAATAGAGGTGAAGCATGGAAGACAATCTCAATTTTAATCTTCCAAGACTACTGGTGAGTATTAATGTTCTCAGTGACAAAATTAATTTTTACTGAACACAAACTACAGAAAGAGTTGACGATTTCTTCAAAGTCTTCATGTCTTAGACTGATATCTGCTTCTCCCAGTGAAAACTACATGTGCATCGACTGAACTGATTTAAACTGAACTGTAATGACTCTCTTGCAATATTGCAATTCTCCAGGCAGTTAATTTCATGGGATTCTGTTGAGAATGATGTAGGCTAGGTATTGTTCAAAGAATTTAGTGTTAAATATTAGTGTTTACAGCACTCTGCCATATGATGAGGGGTCACTGTAGGCATATTGTGGCCAGAAGGCAAGAACATACTATTTAACTAGTATCTATATCTAATAACCCAGAGATTAAAGCATAATTATTTTAAATGAAAAAAAAAATAAATGTAATCATTGCTATGAGATCATTTGGTATGCTCTCATTAGGCTGAAAGAAGAAAGAAAAAAAAAGGGTGCAGGGAATCTCTTTGTATATATTTGTTCTCTGGCACTACCCAGTTGGCTGGGCACTGCTGCCTGCTTTCAGGAGAAGGCACACCAGGGAGCCAGGGAGCAAGCACATCCCCGGCCAACTCTGCTGCTAGGACAGCACACAATTAACAAGGCTCTTGAATTATGAATTAAGGAAACAAAGCCAGTGTTTCAAGTGTCTTTCAGGCTGTACCTGCAAGAGTGCACGTGGTTAATAGTAAGCATGTATTGCCTTTTAATATTTTCTTTAAAATCTTGTTGGATAGGTTACAGCCACCATTAAGATCTGTGTGAGTTTGTTGCTGTAATTCCTAGGCCTAAAGCAAGCAAGCCTTTCTGGGAGTTACCTTACGTGTTTGCTGTTTAAATGATGACAGTTTTTACTAATTACAACAAAACGAGATTAATATTCCATTAGGGAGAAAAGTACACAGCTTAGACAAGTGATAGGAAGGTTAGAAGGTGACCCACTCTTGCAGTAATGTAGTCAAACTAGCTATGTTTGTTTTCCCTAAGTTATCATTTGTATTTGGGCTTGTGTTTTAATCCAAACCCTTGTTCTGACTGGCTTTTTACTCCTTATCGTGTACTCTGAAGTCTCCTCCCTTTCCCTGGCTGACACTGGTTGGTTCAGTTCTCTCTAAAGCTGGAGTGTTTACACTTGAAATTACTTTGTTTACTAATCGTATCCAAAGTGCATGCAATTTAGTGCAAAGAGTGATAGAGCAAGGAATTAGTAAATTAATTCAGACACTTGCGTTGTCCAGTCTGGAGAAAAGGAGACAAAGTGACCTCATCGCTCTCTGCAGCCTTTTGAGGAGGAGAAGCATAGAGGGAGGTGCCAGGCTCTGCTTCTGGGAACTGATAGTAGGAGATGTGGGAACAGCACAGAAGTATGCCAGGGGAGGTTCAGACTGGACATTAGGTAAAATTTCCAGTGTGGATGGTCAAACC
The DNA here is from genome assembly GCA_028571105.1 of Tragopan temminckii. NCBI lineage: Eukaryota > Metazoa > Chordata > Aves > Galliformes > Phasianidae > Tragopan > Tragopan temminckii. Next base: position 15,973 of record JAOWBP010010733.1, on the reverse strand, counting down.
TTGGAATAGGCTTCCTAGACAAGTGGTTGATGCCCCAAGGTTGTCAGTGTTCAAGCCACTTGGACAATGCCCTGGTTAATATGCTTTTACTTCTGTTAACCCTGAAGGGGTTAGGCAATTGGAGTAGATAATCTTTGTAGATCCCTTCCAACTGAACTATTCTAGTCTAGTCTAGTCTAAATTAATATCTTAGTCCGCTATAACTCTGTAGCATATTGAAATTTGCAGCTTAATGAGACAGGAATGCAATCATAGCAAAGACTCTATTAAATTATTCTAGAAAGTAGTCTCCCGGCAAGAAGTGTTGTTTTGCTTATTGGAACTTATTGAAGACAGACTTCTTAGAGGAGATCTGCTGGAATACCACTGAAGATCACCAAACTCAGAGTGAAAATACAAAGCCACCTTTGGAAATGACAAAGAAAATGCCTCAGTTGTGGCTGGATGTGCTAATTTCTATTTTGCTAAACCCTGAAAATGCTTGTTCCATAATCCAGCTTCCTTCTTTTGGATGCTAGGCAACAGGGAAAGCCATGCCTGAGTCCTTCAGTGCTAGTTTCTAGACAGTATAGCCTAAAACATCTTAAGTCTATATTTTTGATGATAAAGAGGATGGAGCTCTTTTCATGATGAAAATGAAAATTCGTGATGAATCAGAGAAGCAGATTTTGATCATTGAAAAGTGGCAACCTTCACAAGCCATAAATCTGTCCCCTTCTTTCCTGTAGATCCCCTTCAGATATTGAAATGCCACTATCAGGTCACCTCACAGCCTTCTATTCTCCAGGCTGAAGAGCTCCATCTCTCTCAGTTTGTTCTCGTAGGGGAGGTGTTCCATCCCCTGAATAATTTTTTGTGTCTCTCCTCTGGACATACTCCAACAGGTCTGTCTCTCCTGTACTGAGGACTTCACATCTGGATGCAGTAGTCCAGGAGAGGCCTCACCAGTGCAGAATTGAGGGGCAGGATCATCTCCTTTGACCTGCTGGCCAAACTTATCGTGATGCAAGCCAGGATACAGTGGGCCTTCTGAGCTGCAAAGGCACATTGCTGGCTCATGTCCAGCTTCTCATCCACCAGTACCCCCAAATCCTTTTCAGCAGGGCTGTGCTCAGTCCTTTCATCCCCCAGCTTGTACTGGTAGTGAGGGTTGCCTCGACCCAGGTACAAAATCTTTTGTATTTGGATTTGTTGAACCTCATGACCTCAACTGGGCCCACTGCTCAAGATGTCTAGGTCCCTCTGAATGGCATTTCATCCCTCTGATGTGTCGACTGCACCCCACAGCTTGTTGTCATCAGCAAACTTGCTGAGGGTGCACTCGACCCCACTGCCAGTGTCACTGATGAAGGTATTAAAGCGTATCAATCCCAGCACTGACCCCTGGTGAACACCACTCATCACCGATCTCCATCCAGCCACCAAGCCATTGACCTCCACTCTCTGAACTCGATCCTGCAGTCAGCTCTTTGTCCATTGAACAGTCCACGTATCAAATCCATATCTTTCCAATTTGGAGAGAAGAATGTTGTGGGGGTACTATGTCAAAGGCCTTACCAAAGTTCGGACAGTGTAAAAGAGGTCAAAGAGGTTCTATGGAGATCTCTCTCCTCCAGCCTTTAGAGGCAAATGAAAGAAAGACCACTGAATAGTCATTACAAGTTTTCTCTAATACCAAAGGGAGTCCAGACTCCATCTCTGATCTTCTGATGCCCTGGGGCAAAATGTAGAATATTAAGATTCAGTTGCATTTAAGAAATTTACACTTTGCAAAAAAAATTGCATTAACAAATGTGGCAAAATGCAAGTGAAAACCTGAGGGAGTGTAACACTGGTGCTTCCTTTTGGAGCTCCCTTTCCTAGCTGAAGGCTTTGGGATTCCAAATGGACTTCAGAAGAATGGAAGATTGAGTTTTGAAGAAAAGAAGTATAAAGTGATGGGACAGACATGTCATCCCGTGTTGCTTCTAATTCATTAACGCAGATATTTGAACAGTAATGGGATCCTTGCTTAGTAGTGTTCTTGATGAAAATCTGATAGGACATAAAGCTATCAAAGTTGAGCTCCTTTAAAGATCTCAGTTCAGTGAGCAACATAAAAGCTTCAGTAAAACAAAGCACATGAAACCCTCTATGCTGGTGTTCTGTACATGATAAACTTCAAATAGCCTCTGCAGAAATAATGGGTTATTATAACATTTATTCACATCTAGTTGCTGTACAATATTGTAGCTAAGGTGAAACGTGAATATTTATTTGTGGAGAGAAAATCTAACATCAGGTTTGTCACCTCACCTGATTCAGAGTCTCATTAAAAGAAAATCTGTCCAATGAAAGGTTCATCTCCCACACTTAGATACTGAGAAAATATATGTTTGACCTGACAGCAAACTGAATACCTGAGTATGGGAAGCACGTGAATCCTGGCATAGCATTAGTTTTGCTTAGGTGGGTGAAAATACAAACTAAAAATACACGATTTCCAGGACTTCTAGAACAGAGCAGATGTTTGAATTCAGAGCACAATGTGGTATGTGCAGATTGTAAATAATTGGCAAATATTTAAAGGCTCAAATACCTCCTAGAAATGTGTATATTTCTGATACATGGCTAAACAATGCAATGTAGGTTAATATATGTAATAAAAAGTGTTGTCTGTTTATGACACATGAGAAGCCACTTGAGCAACTTCAATAGCTGGAGTCGAGGCTCACCACTGTAGGGATTTTATCAAGGTTAAACAGAGATAATCAGTTCACAACCTGGATTTTAAAAGGGCATTTGGCCCAAAATAATGTTTGATGCTTTGTGCCTTTCAAACATAGAACAGAACGTGGTGAATAATTAGATGAGAATGGTTGAACAGATGTGGGTGCAAAGGTGAACCATGTGTGCAGATGTTCAGGAGGAGAGCACTGTCAGTTTTAGGAGGAGGATACATTAGCTTGAAAATCAACAGAAGACAAACACTACAGTGCAGATGTGGTTGGAAGCATTTTGTGCTTTCTTGGAATACAAAAAGTACTGTAACTATTCTGTAATTAATTTACTTTTGTGCTATTCTGCTATAGTTTTGTGTAGCTTTGGACAAAAGCCTCAAAGTATTTGCAACTGCTGTGATAAGTGTAATCCTTTCTTTGTCTGTGTGCAAAGATCAAATGGTGTGCCCTGATAGCCAGAAAGGAATAACCCATGTCTGAATGGAAGGTAATATTAGAAGTAGGGTGGAGAAACAAAAGATCTTTCATTGATCTGCAAATTCTTTTCAAGCAGTTTTGTTGCATTATTATTTGATTCCAGGTTCAATTTAAAATCCAAAGTCATGCAGGTGCCTTTTGATTGCATATACTCAGAGTGGGCAGTAATGCCCTTACATTTTTGTCATCATTTCAACAAATGTTTTAACATCAAAAATAGTTAATTATCTTCTTGCACCATATCTTCGGTTACAATTCATTGCTTCACACTCCAAAATGGATTATTTTAATATTGTTTTATCAAAGGAAAATACAAGTATAATATACAGAAATGTCACTCAATTGCTAGCAGACTCCAAACTTTCTGGTAATGCTCCTGAAAGTCTGAGAAGAAAAGATTAGATCAAAAGGGCTGCAAGACCAAATTTCCCCTTGCCCCTTTCTGTAGGTTGAGCTAATCTCTACAGGTCAAGGTTCAGCACAGGGGTACAGCAGGAAGGAGCTGGTGCCGGAGTGATAAGCAGGCAGTCAGACTCATAGCTTTGAACGCACTAAGAAATGTGTGGCCAGTAATTGCAAGCATGCAGCTAAAGAAAAGAGAAATTGTACATACTCTCTTCAACACAAATAATGAAAACCAGTATCAAAAGAGATTTTCCTGCTCTTCTCTGTTAAACAGTTTTGCTTCTGCATTGTTTTTGTTTTTTTTTTTTAATGGACCTAGGACAACTAGCCATTTATAATGCTTTCTCTACCGTAGACAAAGATCAGCACCTGTGGAAATCATTGAGCAAATTACTTTTTCAATGAAAAGCAGAGCATGCTCTTCACTGAAAGATATTTGCACTTCAACAGCAATATCAATATTAATAGAGATTATTACTTAAATATTAATAAAGATAAAACATTAAATGAAGAATTTTAAGCGCAGGTCACCAAGCCAGAGAATGTCTGTAGCTCAAGGAAGATAGCTAGCCCATACAATTCTGGGTATTGTCAGTTAAACTAAAACATAGCAGAATGGAAAATACATAACAGATTTTACAATTTAAACTCAAATACATATTCAGCTGCAATATTCTCCATTAAAATGAGACCTTATATCTCATAAAAATCCATACAGTGTGAACATGAGCTTTCATTTAGAAAGCAATGGCTGCTGCAATGTGATATATTTAAAACATTACAGGAGTTCAGACAGTGTGCACTGATTTTATCTAATCAACAACCTTGCCTGCTGCCTTCCTGCCCTCCTCAACTTCCTTAAGCTCTTAAAGGTACCCGAGCAATTCTGGAACAGTGCCAAGGCTGAAGCAGGGGGCACTGCGAGGTGACATGATGGACCAAATGCACAATCCCTGGTCACACAGGGAGAGAGGCATGGGCCTTTATAACTAGGAAAAGAATGCAATGAATTACAATCTTTTCCTTGCTGCCCTTTGAATTCCTTGCAAAAACATGAGAATGTGTCAGAGAGACATTTGTCTCAGTTTTTCCGAGCCTGGGTTTGAGAACAGAGACAGACATGGGGTGAGTTGAGGGTCTAGTTACAAGCACAAACAGCAAGAGAACAAGCATGAATCTCAAAGTCAAGACATCATGTTTGCTGACTTGTATGTTCTCCTGTCTCACTCCACCTTGCTGAATTATCATACTGATCTTGGAGCTCACCAGCACTCTCTCCTTGAGTATGATGTTTCAGAAATCTGATGAATTTGTGTTGTTACTACAGAAAGGCAATTCCGTATGTGACAATTTTCACATTAGACTTTCTAGACTTAAAACTAGTATTGGAGAGGAAGATCTGTAGACAATTTAGGATGATCCTTGTCATTAACTGCAAAGCGATTTATGCCTTTGAGTTTTACTTGTAATCTGAGTGTTAAATTAGGATAAGATCTTCTGGAAAGTGTATTATGTGCTTCCCTTTTTTTAGTTAGTGTAAGTTCACTGAATAATTTTAAAAGGCAAAGAGCTCAGAATTATGGAAGGATAACTTTGTTGTTACTTTCCCATACTTTGCCATTCTTGAAAACAGAGAAACAAGCTTAATTTGATGCAACTTTATTGCACAGTATTAATTTTCCATCCCTATCTTTTTCCTCTGATCAGACTTCCATATTTTCACCACTGCTACACACTTCCTAGATTATTATGGATTACTCTGAAGCTCTGTGCCTCACCTCTCTGCCACTTAAAGTAGTTTTGAGAAATCTGTAGAATGACAAATTCTCCAAAATAAAGAGAGATTAAAAGGGTTTTCTGAAATGCCATTCAGCTGCCTGTAATTTCTTACACATTTCCTAAAAATCACAGTGGGGACAAGTATGTGGAACTATCTTTTATTATCTTTTTTTAAATATCATGAAGAGAGGGGGAAAAAGCAAATAAGTGTTTTGCCACTGAAATGAAATTGGATGCTTAGGTTGAGTTCCCCAACAGCACTTTTCCTAAGCAGTAGCATCAGGGCAATCCTCTCCTCAGTGAATTCGCTGTTTATTGAAAATATGTTTCAAGCTCTTTATAGCCAGTGCTGGCTTAGAAAATGCTTAAGTGTAACTGGAGGGCTGCTGCAAGGCAGAAATTATTGAGTGGATGGCATGGACAAGATCAGCATGTCTTGAGGAGGAGGTAGGTTTAGCTGCACAGCCATGAGCCATCTGTGCCCCATGTCAGAACCAAAGACCATGTCCTGTTTCTCTTTACTTCACAAATACGTATGTAGTATGCATACAGGCAGTGCTTCTACACAACTTCTTCCAGTTACTGTGGACACGAAACTCTCAACATGATTTCAATCAGCCGGCAATGAATAAAAACCAAATTGTATTCCTAACAGTTGAAAGGAGAGAAAATATAGCGGGAAATAAAGACATAAAAGATAACAGGAGAAAAACTGAAAGGAATTATCATCATTTGTTATTTGTAGATGCTAAGCACTCTTTCTACTTAGAATCTCTAGAGTTACCTTAGATATCATGATTTCTGTGGCTCAGGTATCTGCATATCTAGAGAACTTGTCTCTACATGTTTTCTGGTGAAGAAACATCTGCAGACTGATGAAATTTTTGTCTCCTTGAAAAAACAGGCACTACTTGGTACTTATATGACTAGGGAATCAGTCACACATCCAAGCTGTGAAGCAGTTGCTCTGTCAGCAAACAGTAAATTACATTATATAGCTGGTACATACAATTCTGTAATATTGTCTCCCAGCAGAATTTCTGAGGTCTTAGGGCATATGAGTTGCTGGATGAGCTGAAGGAACTATGTATGCCGTCAGGAATACTAACAGGGAGGACTTACTCTGTAGAATGTCAGCTTCAGCAGTTTGCTCTTGGGGGTATTCTTTCAGCTGCAAAATTCAGTGATCTCAAAGTCAGACCACTAAGGCATCAGTAACTGATTTTGTGGCAGCTCTCTGTCTGTACCTCACAGTTTCTGTATTTTGTGCTTTTCAAAGCTCAAGGCAAACAGCTGGCCAACTACTGTTAGTGAGCCAAAGTTTATCCAAGATTTCCATCCTTTTCTTACACTGAAAGTCTTCAACAGGTTTCAGGATAGTTGTACCAAACATAGTGCTTAGACAACTCTGCCAGTGTCACAACCTGGGAAACTGTGAACCATGTATATTTGTCAGTGTCTCACTGTCAGAAGTTTTATCCATGTGTCAGTTTTTTTCCATACATTTTGTAGCCCATCACAAAAAAAAAAAAAAAATACAAAACCAAATACAAAATGATCTTCAATGTAAATGTCTGTATTCGTGATTAACCATAAGAAAGACTTCAGTCATTTGACTTTGACTATGTGTGTTCTTCAAGATCAGAACTGGAAACCTGAAAGCCTAAACAAAGAAAATATATCAAAAGGGGGATATGAAGCAGAGGAAAGCATTAAGGGAGAGGTACAGACTCTTACCCTTACAGATATTGTGAAATCTAGTCTGCACTGAATGACCTGTTCCTTTTATGTAACCTATCTTCAGAACTTAGTTGAAATGTGTCAGTGTACCATGACAGGACACCTAAAAATGGCAGTGATATGCAGGTAGAGCTTTACCTGACCTTGAGAGGGTATGAAGTAAGGAACCATGAGAACCACCCACTAAGGCAGCCAGTCCCTCTTCTGGTTTCAATGATTCAGTATTCGAAATTTAAGTGACTTGGATATTGCCTCAAGAATATTTTCCCTTGGATGGGTTCCTCAAATCTGAGGTGCAGTGCAGATGGCAAAGCAGCTGTGCTTTCTGGAGACCTCATTTATATTTTCTGATGGCTTGGACAGCTGTCATACAGAAAATATATCAGAAAACACTAGGACACTGCAAACTGTTTCTTTTATAGCGTGAACTATTGCACAAATGTAGTAAAAATGTGATGATATCCAGGGTAAGCAGTTAATAGGTTTGGGAGTCACAAAACAGAATGAAAGAATGAAGTTGAGTAAAACAATAAAATTGACAGGTTTTGCTTAGTGAGTAGCTGTCTCGGCTTTCTACCAAAGCTGTTATTTCTTTCTCTTTGCAGACTTAGACAAACACCATGTATAATTTATGCCACCCTGACTAGGTGTCAGTGCAGGGGGGGCCTGCACTGATTCATGTCTAGGAAGTTTTATGAGAGATTAAGTTTTATGAGAGGGTCTATTTTTATTTCCTGAGAAGACATAGAAAAATTAATGTGCTTGTGAGTTGCAGAGGTCATAAAGCAATAACATAAATTGACATGGTTTTTGTTTGCTTCTTTGTTTTATCAAAATGTATGTCTTGACAGAATGTGCATACCTTGCAAAAAATATCACAGAGTTAATGGAAACTTAATAGGAAATGCTCCCACCAAAGACTGGCTGTATCCATTAATTGAACCTAAAGGAGTCTGCAGTTTTAAAAGTTGCACTCAAGTTGCAGCTGAATTCTTCCTCAGGGTGAATCAGCATGAACTGAGCAGCTGGAAGGTTCCTCGAGAGAGTGTGTCATCTATGCTAAAATTAAAATAAAATGTTCTTTCTCTGTCTGCACTAACACTGGTTCATCCCATATCCCGTGGCATACGATGCTATGGATAAGATCTGTATCTCAAGCTGTGGAGTACCTATCAGAACAGAATGATGCAGCCAAAATCACCAAAACACATGGAAGGAGGGCATGAGCAGGTGAACAAGCTGTGTTGTTGATCCTGCTGTACTGTAGAGCAATAGTACAGGAGGTTTTATGGAGGCAAAGCACAAAGCCAGTGTTGGACTTGAGCTATTCAGTAGCTATAAGCAATGTCAAAATCCTTGCTTTCTTATTTTCTGGGAATAAGAAAAGTAGAAGAATTTGCAAAGTCATAATGAAGCCCGATAAAAGCTTTGATACGATCTGCTGTACAACTGAGCTTGAATGTTAATATCTGGTGGCCTCACTTGAGGTCTTTGATTCCAGTGCTTGTTCTAGCAAGCATTCAATATGCAAATTCTGTAAATTATGTGGAAAATGTAAATTATGTATAATGTGTAAAATATGTAAACTAAACAATGCTTTTGTTGGAGGAAGGGCTCATCATCACGATTTCCTTGCCAATTCAATTGATCTGATCATTACGAACCATTCTCTTTCAGGGTCAAAATTATTCAGTTCAAATCATGACAGCTGCATAAACTGGAAGCTTAGCTTCCATTTCCTTCAGCAGGCTTGAGGTTGCCAAGCTCAACCCAGTAGGGCCTGATTCAGCTATAACATGAAAAGGACTGGAGGCCTGAAGTCATGGTCAGACAGAGCTGACTACTCTTAAAACCAAAATTGCTTTTAACCCCTCCTGCTCTAGGTGTCAGAATCAGGAGAAAGTTATGTGAACAGCCAGTTGAGTGCATCTGGTCCATCAGCCCGCGTCTCTGTTACATACAACCTGCCCAGCTGCACTCATAAGAGCTCTGCTACAAGCGCATCACCAGGACAGTCAGATTGAATTCCACAGCATGGCTCAAGACCTGCTGGTTACTTTTCTTCCCCGTCAGCCTCACAGGATCTGTTTCAAATACAAGATGAAAATATAGCTTCAGAGGTCTGCCATTAATAGTTTTTTTCACAATACTTCATACCGGACACTGGATTCTTTCTAGATTTTCAAGGATGCAAAACCTCTGACTACAGGCATGCTAGTTCTCTCCATGTCTTTCATGAAAGAGACAAGTACAGTGTGAGGGCTTGTATTCTTCTAGGAATACACAGAGCTCTGTTTACAGAAATGAGCAGTAGAACAGAAGAATAATTTGACAGATTAAAAGACATCATACACTGTAAGAATTATTATTTTTTTAAGAATAAACAATGTGATTAGGTGGAAAGAAAATGATGTGTTATTCGATTTGGTGGTGGAGAACAGAAAGATATCATTAGGTCTTTGAGGCAGAATTATCAGAGAGAAAAATGAAAATGAAGAACAAAAGATTGGAGTCACATCTTGTTTATACAAAAATCCCTCACAGTTTTTTCCATAAACTAATGTTGTACAAGTGGCAGATTTATAAAAATAAATGAAGTTTAATTAAGAGAATGCATTAATTAGGTTGTCCAAAAAGTGCCAAATAGCTAGTTAGCTATATTAAAATCTCGTGAACAAACATATGTGCATTCAACTTTATTTGGCCATGCAAAGAGTGAAGAAATTGCCAATTAACAGAGTAATATTTCCAAGGGGAAAATAAATTGCAAAGCACAGAATGAAGCAACAGTTGATAGAAGATCAAGTAGAAATTACTTTTCAATTATCTTCTTTATGAATTCAAAGTAGCATATTTTTCAATTGTAGAAACAGCTGTAATTCATAACATGTTTCTTCAAGCTGTAAGAAAGATGGCCAGGGTGACATTTAGTTTATAATTGTTTAGCATTTGTCTGCCACACAGTAAATGGTGAGTTAATTCTTTTACCCTCTAAGTACAAAGGACGGCCTGGAGCAATGTCCAGAGCCCTTGTGTGTTTGTTTTGTTTTTCATTTTGTTATGCAGTCTAACAACAATGCTTTAAAAAAAAGAAAAAAAAAGGAAAAGTAGAAAAAGCTTTATTTTGACAGTTCTTATCTGGGGACAAATGCATTCCCAAGGAAACAGATGTTTCTTTTCACTTCTGTGAGATGGTAACGGAGGTGACTGTGCAACCCGCTCAGTTTGCTTGGGTTAAAGGCCAGCAACAGGCAGCTGTCTTCCCCTTCAGTCCGTGCTGCAAGAGGACAGAAAGGCACATGGCAAGTAGAGAAGCACCAGCACCACACATGCAGCATGGCACCATGCAGTGCTCTCAGCTCAAACAGAAGAGTTGCAGACATTGCTTGGTTGAGAGGATAAAGCCCAGGATTCAATTGTTCAGCAGCTAAATGTAACTTTTTTCCGTAGCATTATTAGTGTATTCTTCATATCATTTGCATAGACATGGTTAACACTGCAAAGGTGACTATACTAGAACATGGTATTGGCCTGATTTTGTTTTCTCTGCAAGCAATCAGCACTGGAAACTTTGGAGGAAATACTTCAGGGAAGCTCTAAGAGGAACAGCAATAGACACTTCGGTCTCCCTTTAACTAGCATGGCATGGCTTCATCGCTGCTTAATGAAGATGTAAAGAAAGAAAAAGCCACTGATTTTTATTTTCTAGTTGAATAGATTATCTTTTTTAATTTAATTGAGTGGTCTCGTTAGCTACAAAAATGCCTAACACTTTAGAATTTGCTGGCTTTCATGTCTTTTTCCGTTTGTTTTAACCTAGTTATCATAAGCAGACATGAAATTTAACACCCCCTCATTAAAATAAATGTAATGTTGTGACATAAACTGACAGAAGCAAGTAAGTCCCAAGACAGTGTTCTTCTCAACCTCCTCTCAATACTGCCAAGATACAATATAAAACACAAATTTTCACTCACAGTATTTAGAAGCAGCAGGGTTAACACAAAAAGAGATCTAATACTCTTATTATCCTATTTTTAACCTGGAACTCCATGGATGACTAGCACATTGCTTCAGAATACCTGCAGGGACAGCAATGATTGTGACTGGGGTGACAGAGTGGCTCCCTTCATTCCACCAGGACAGAGGTCTCTGGCAGAGGTGGCATTTTAAAATGGCAGCAAATTAACCTAACAACAAACAGACACCAAAACCAGAAGGGAAGCAGAAACAAATCTACTCACGAATTTTTAATCTCTTCGGTTACATTTTACCTTGTTGATATTATTACATGGCTCTTTGATATATTTAAAATGTATTATGCTTTTAATAGTCAAATGGAAAACTTTGCAAGATTTTATTTTCTGGTGTCTCATTCCATTGTGCCTCCCTTTACAAGATAAATGCACAAATGAACAGTGGAAATAACTTCTTATTCTTTGACAAGGAGCCTCATTAAAGATCCATAAACACTGTTTCCAAAAGAATGCTCAATCTCAAGCATGTAACTGAAGGGAAAAAAAAGTACATTTGCGTAGAGATAATGCTCTAATATTTATCCATGACATTTCCCCAGTAAATTGGATTAGAATATATTTTCCGAAGTAAGGTAACATTCCAGTTTTATTTGATGTGTAAACACACTGACATAAAACACATCCACTTACATTCTCAGAAAGTTTCGCCCCCTAGAGTGTGGCTCAACTTGTGGGAAATAAGTTGTACAGAAATCTGTGACTTCAAAATACAGTGCATATGTGGAGCTTAGGGGTAAATGGGCATATCACAAATGTTAGTGATAAGAAAAAGAAAGGATGGACAGGTTGTAACATCTTTGGCTCAAAAATAAATCTATATCTGCATAAGCAGCAAACAGGAGGGAAAAACCTAGTCATTTTAGTAACCAAGAGGTGCTAGGGCTTTATAGTTTATTTTTCTCATACAGAAAACTACAGTATGTCATTGTATAGAGAAGGTGTGTCTGGGAGAATTTAGGATGGGATATCCAGCAAAACTGTGGTTGTAATTGCAAAAAATTTCTTGCCTCAACTTTGCATATCTTCATCACAACTTTAAAGCCTTATAAAAATACAAGAAATGAAATCAAGACTTTGCATTGGCTGCCAGAACAGGCAATTAAATTCCTTAAAAAGTGCTTGCTGCAGCAGCTTTCCTCAAATTCATCCTCCTTGAAGACACTGCTAAAGAGTGATGATGTTTCACATTCATTTAAGAAGACCAGTTTATAATCCACATAATTACACCACAGACATAAATGGTTTGAAATTTGCCAAGTTCAGTTCAGTCCAGATGACATCAAATCTTATCTTTTGCTCTTTTTTCCTGAAATGTTCAATATTTCATGGATTTGTAGTGGGAGTCTGAGTAGTTTGACTTGGCCTGCCTGGTGCAGGAATTCAATGCAGAGCTACAAGCCAAGTAGGAATAAGCTTCATGCATTTTGATGTACTCAGAAATCTTCATTCAGCTCCAGTTTAGAAGGCTTAATCAGATCCTGGATGGCAAGAAGTTGTACTCCTCAAAGGTTAAAACTCATGCGTGTCCACCACTCACTTACCTTGGCCATTCCCACCCAAATGTCCCAGTGATGTTATTTAACCCTTGGCTATCCCAGGCTAGCAGGAGATAGTATGCTATACTGCATTTTCAGCTAGACATTGAAGATTCATGGAGTTTGAGTGGGGACTAAAAGAAAACTATGGCTCAATAATGTTAACTTTGTTTAAGAGAGTAGGAGGTGGATGTTCTGGTTTCATGCGCTCTTTCCTTGTACTGCTGCTTTGTTGTAATGCATTGGCATGACTAGGACAAGGAGGGATGGTTTTAAACCAAAAGAGGAGAGATTTATATTAGATATTAGGATAAAAGTTTTCCCTTGAAGGATGGCAAGGCACTGAAACAGGTTGCCTAGAGAAGCTGTGGATGCCCCATCCCTTGAGGTGTTCAAGGCAAGGTTGGATTGAGCCCTGTGCAGCCTCAACTAGTGACTGACTACCCTGCCCACAGCAGGGAAGCTGGAACTAGATGAAGGTTCTTTCCAACCTAAGCCATTCTATGATTCTATGACTGTGCAAGATGATATCCTACACTTCAGTCCCGCGGAATCTGGTTATTCATCTAAACTCTTTCTCGACTCACAAATTCATTTCCACAATTCTGTGTTTGTGGTATTAAAACAATGGGGTGGTTGTTCTATATCACTGAACAAATACAAGGTAGCTGTGGCACCATACCTTGTTGGAGTGACTCCTCTCGAGAGGAGGAAGCCAAGAGGCAGCACTGCAGCAGGACTTTCCCAGAGGGAGCAGAAAAGGTGCAAACAAATGGAGCCAAACCCCTCCAACTTCTTTCTCCTGCACTATGTGTAGGGAAGCTGTATGCTATGATATTTTAATGATTCTTCACTAGAAATCCAAATGAAGTAAATACATAAACCATGGAGCATTTGAAGTTTGGCTTTTAGTGATATTTTTTTCAATGTTCACAAATCTATGTGCTTATATCTGTCAGATGGAACCCCGAAAGGTCCCAAGGAAAGTTACTTCAAGATTCTTAATGCTAAACAGTGGCCAGAAACTCCACTATCTACTTTGAGTGCACTTGTGCCTGTGTAGTCCCAACCCAAATCCCACATCAGACACGTTCAGTTTGGAAAATCTTTCTGTGACTCATCTGCACTTTCTGCACTTAGCAGGATAGAAATTCAGATCCTTCAGAAGTTTTCTTGACAAGCTTTACATAAAGCTTTAACTCAGAGCTGCAAATATTTAGGAAAAAAAAAGAACAACAACCTCCCTCTGTGCTACATTTGTTGAAGGACATTGTTCATCTCTTACTGACTAGAGCTTGATTTGAACCTGATTAATTAAATAAATACACATTTTGCATCAATCAGTGGCTTCTGACAATACATGCTTTCATGTTAAAATTTCTAATCTTAAACAAACAAGGATAAATTCTCCATGGTGAATTTCCAAGACTTTCAAGACTTTTCACTTCGAAGTGAAAAGGCAATGAAGACACATTTTGTAAGGAGCAGACGGAATAGCAGTCCCCATGAGCTAAACAAACTGCATTTTTTTAATCGTAGGATAAAATATAAATTTGAACAACAGGCAACAGCTCACATTAATTCTAAGAAATACAGAATCATGGAATTGCTGAGGTGGGAAGGGACCTCTGGAGGCCAACTGGACCAACCTCCTGCTCAAGCAGGACCACCCAGAGCAGTTTTTCCAGGACTACCTCCAGGAGGCATTGAATAATGTAGCACAAGGAATGCCCACATCTGAAGCCTGAGCAGCCATGCACATAACCTCCGTATGACTTTTGCTTCCAGCAGCCTGAATAAGGTGCATTGCTCACTGAACCCCACAGCAGTTATAAATCTCACAGACTGCCACTCCTTTCCTTCAAAGCACAGAGATTACCCTAAGCAACTTTCTTCAACATCAGCAACTACTTGTGAGCAATTCAGCTTGCAGTGAGACTTCCTTCCTCCCTTGTTTTCCCTCCCTTCCTTCTTTCCCTCCTCCTTCCCTCCCTTCCTCTCTTCTTCCTTTCCTTTCCTCCTTTATTCCTTCCTCCCTCCCTCACTTGCCCTCTTTTTCTCTGACAGATCTGCACGAGGTGTGAAGCAGCCCTCACTACTTTGAGAGTAAAGAGGCTGACAGGAAGAGTAGCAATGCTTTTGTGTGAAGTTGGCTTTAATCTCAGCTGGGTTTTAGCTTGCAAAGCTGTTGGATCTTTTTTATTATATATATATTTTTTTTTAAAGGAAAGGTTGCCTGCCAGCTGACACTGATATTTTTGTATATAACACATGCTAGAAACTAGGTCTTTCTTTCTACACATTCTCTCCATTTTTAAGAAAAGTTAGTAAGTCTGTCAGTCCTGGAACAAGGAAGTAAAGAGAACTGTGTGGGCTGATAGGGCCTGTGAAATGTGTTGATTAGCAGTTCTGGTGAGTTCTGTCTGGAACAGGGGCAGCAACATGGCCCAACCTTGAACAGCAGGATAGCAGGCAGGGAGTTCAGCCACCTGCCATGTCAGCCCTAAGTACAGATGGTGAGACTTTAATCATTACTGCTAATTATGGCTCTACTGGGCTTTGAAATTTGATTATCAATCCATGATAAGTGGAATGAGCAGGCCACATCTTCTTTTGTGAGTCACCACAGAGCCATCAGATGTGAGCAACTCTCTTTTGCTACTGACCTGAGAAGTTCAAAGCAAAACCCCATAGTAAAAGGGAGATAAGTCCTGTGATCCTCTACTCAACCCAGTCTTTGATATGGCTTTCAAACTCCCATAGCCACTGCACTTTCTCATCAGGCCTAATTGGCTATTTATTCAAGAGCAGAGCAGCCAACAGTGCCAACACTCAGTGCTGATTTAGGTCAGCAGAGAAAAAAAGACTTTTATGCATATAAATAATTTAAGTTCAATGACGATCTTAAAACAACTGTGAAGGCCAGAGAAAGAAGAGCAGAGATCCTGAAAGACAGGATCAGAAGTCTTCAATTCTTTGAAAGTGTATCTGACTTTCTCTGTGAGAAGTTACATGCTGATACAGGTTGATTTGTTTAGAGCAGAACTTCTCAGCCTCTTTAGTGCCTGGAGACACTTCTGTCTCACCAGGTCCTATGTCAAGGAGGGCAGCATCGTGTGATGATCATAGAATCATAGAATGGCCTGGGTTGAAAAGGACCACAATGGTCATCTAGTTTCAACCCCCTTGCTATGTGCAAGGTTACCAACCACCAGACCAGGCTGCCCAGAGCCACATCCAGCCTGGCCTTGAATGCCTGCAGGGATGGGGCATCCACAAC